>JBBPLZ010000040.1:0-34090 GCA_038090055.1 Hemileccinum hortonii | reverse complement strand
ACTGCTGCCGATCGAGAATTCAGTCTTACTCGGTTGAGATCAGACGTGTTGCTGTGCACGCTTGTATAGACGCCGTGCCCGTCCATTCGGTGGCTGCCAGAACGTTCTTGAGACTTTGCAAACCCGATAATGATGATGATGTCGTGCCTTGCACTGTGCTATGGCTATTGCCTTCCAAGACTCAGGCCTGACAGCAGACTCGGAACGTTGGCGATCATAGGAATACGGTGATCGGCGGTATCGTGCGTATTCTTTTGGCTGTCCGGATGTTCAAATCTCATTTTAAACCTGATTCCAAATACTTGAAACAGCTATAGGATCGGGAAGGGTATAAAGCCAAGCAAGTAATCTGCCAATCTAGTATCTGCATGGATACTCTACTTCCTCTCAGTGTACTCATAGGCTTGCTCGTTCATTTCGCCTCCCATTGTGCCATTCCACTGTTCTCCAGGAGGCGCAACCGTGACAGCACTAGCAGTGATCCCATTTTACGCGAAGAGCACACCCTCGAGAAAAGTGGCAATAGGGATGGCGGACCCGTTAGAATCTTCGTCCCAAACATGCTCCTCAGATGGCCATGGTCTCGGCGGATCAACCCGAATTATGCCGTGGTCAAGAAGGAGGCTGGTGCCTGGATGGCGAGCTTCCGAGCCTTCAGTCCCAAAGCACAGGATGCCTTTAATCTCTGCGACTTTAGTCAGTGATTTTCTTTATACCCTGTCCGTCCATGTACTGATGTTGTTTAATAGATTTGCTTGCTTGTCTAGCTTATCCAAAAGCAAGCAAAGGTAAGCTCGTTACGAGCACATTGATAATCATATACTTAGTTGTTCATTCAGAGCATGTTAGAGCTGGTTGTGATCTTATGCATGTGTTCTTCATGTTCGACGAGTATTCTGACAGGTCCACTCCCTCCGAGGTTCATAAGCAAAAGGACATAATGATGGACGCTCTCTGGAATCCTCATACGCCACGTCCGGAAGGAGAGTGGATTGGTGGGGAAATAGTGCGTCAGTAAGTGTATTGGCTTCTCTGTTGTCTTTGAACACGATCCTTATTCGGCAATAGATTCTGGGCTCGGGCCATACAAAATGCCACAGCAGTCTCGCAGAAGAGGTTGATCCAGAGCATGGACGAATACCTCGAAGGCGTTGTGCAAGAGTCCATCGACAAAAAGGACCGCCGCATTCTTGATGTAAAGAGCTATATCGATGCACGGCGTCGTACCTCCGGAGTGAAACCTTCGTTTTCTATATACGAGCTGGGACTTGACATCCCTGATGAAGTGATGTCGCACCCTGCTATGCAGGAAATGATACTGGCGGCTACTGACTTGGTCGCTTTCTGTAATGTGAGTAATATTCATGGAAAGATAGTATGTACCCTTACTGACGTGCCAATCGATCTGAAGGATATCTTTTCTTACAACCTTGAGCAACTGCGGGGAGATGACCTCCACAACATCATAACGTGTGTGATGCACGAACACCATACGGACGTGAACGGTGCGATGCTGTGGGTCGAGGATTTTCTTTTTCAAGCTGCAGACAGGTTCCATGCTGCCCGGGCGGCCCTTCCCCAGTGGGAGGAACCTTTGGACTCCCATGTAAAGGAATATTGCGATGGCTTAGGTCAGTGGGTGCGCGCTCTCGATGACTGGAGCTTCGAGAGCGAAAGGTATTTCGGCAACAAGGGACTCGAGATCAAGGAGAAGAGATGGATGTTACTTCTGCCGAGGAAGAACGCCGCGGAAATTGGACTTGGCCCCGTGCACATCGATAGTTCCCTTTTGTGAATATATATGTACAACTTGAAGGGTCAAGCGCTCGATATGTCTCACCAGGTTAGACAAACATAGATGTACAAAGTCTTACGGATGTTGTCCCATTCTTGTAAGAGGATTTATTTGTCACGGTTATCGATTTCATCAAGGCGGGAGACTAGCGGGCAAGTTCTCTGCAGTCTTTCGTGCAAAGCTTCATAGGCGGCCCGTTCGAAAATGTGACTGTATATACATAGCAACGCTTCGGCTTATCGTCTTCTGTCATACAGGCGACCAGTGGCGATGTCGATGAGTGCCCACGGGATGCAGCTGATGGTCTGGTGGATGATGGATCAAGTCATGGATCTTGTGTAGGCGTACTTATCATGACGAGGATCAATAGTTGATTTCAGTCCATGTGTGATCTCCGTAATATTGAGGAAGTGTCGCCGAGGAACATTTTCGCATTATGAGTGTCGTCGGAATCTACGTCGGGCATCTCCGTAGCGGGGGTTGACACGGACGTGGCACTTTGCGCTGTTTCAGTCCACGCGTAGTCTCAGGAAATGACTCACTGTGCATGTGTGTAACGTATAAGGCTTGGAACGCTGAGAGGACTGAGTTTTTTTATTTGGACCCCGTTGTTTGGTTACTTCGCGATGCGCAGTTTTACACAGGCAAGAATTCAGGCAACAAGATCTCGGTGTGCCTTTCCCGAATCCTTTGTCGTTATTTCTCCCAAAACATTTGTGATCGTAGGTGGAACAACCTCCCTATTCCGAATGAGGACCTTGGGAATCGAGTATTCCGTCGCCCCTCAAGCATATTGAGACCTCTCAGACTCGTGAACAGGTTACAGAACTTACTCTCTATTTCGTGGGCTGAACACTACAAGCAAGCCTGGTAGGGGGGAAGTCACCTCGTTTCCCTTGGCATGAATGGTATGTCGGCCAGGTGATCAAACCGGTCTATCCGGGGCATTGAAGGATGCTAGTGAAGCGGGTAGTAGCTATGGGAAGAGTTGCAATATATTTGCGGTTGTGGGGACGGTTGAATGTTCCGGGTCCGGGTCAAGCACCAACTTGAAAGCTTGAACTTTGATTGTAAGTGCTACTAGTAGTGGTAAACATGTACAAATACGCGCATCATTGCATCAATGCCCGACTTCGTGCGGTTAGTGGTTAGACACATGTCGAAGTTCCCCCGAGAGCTTCGCAACCTGAGTCATTGCGGAAAAACGTGAACGAAGAATTTGCCACGGGTCTTGAGATTCGTCAGAGATTCCGCGCCTTTCTCCGTCATCATGCACTGGTAGGATCTCGCTACAACTTTCTGGTCTTTGCTAGATTTTACACAGATCCTTGGTAATTTAGGACCTGGCCAGTCGGGCTGCCAGCTTGTTAATTATTCTTTCTATATCTCTCACTCTCCCATGATCACGTCGCAAGACCACCTAACCATCCCGCCGAAAACGGCTCGGAACCCTGCAAGCATTGAGAGAGCGATGTGTGGAGAAGGTCCAGGCAATTACCTGAGGATGGTGCCACTCCAGTTCCATTGTCACGAATGCGAGTGGTTCCCCAGACTCCGGGTAAGTGATTTGGGTCGTCATCGTCATCTGACACCGCGTTCAGAACGAACGCAGTATCATCTTTACTTTTCCTTCCATTTTGCCAGTGGGTCCCATTCATTTGACGCCCGATTTTTTGTGTGCATCTAGCTTCCTCTGATAGGTAGGTCCACTCAATCGATATCAGAAATCATTCATGACTCACTGACTGAACATGAGAATTCATTGTGCACGTCCCAGACCCGTCTCAGCTACCTTGGCCTAACCATCTCTGAACTTGTCGTAAAGTTCTCCGGTACGTTTTCGCTTCTTATCAACCTTATGATACTCATTCGCCATTCGCATCCATTTTGCCCACACCGCCTTCTCCAGCTGCCCAGAGATTCAGAGGATCATCTCAACAAATGCCCTTCTACCCAGTGGGACTTAGGGTAGGGAGAAAGACAAAAAAACATGGAATTTCTCGCGCTGCGGCACCCTCACCATGCGCGTTGCGACGATGACAACGACCGCCCGGCTATCACCCTCACATTCACCCTCAGCCCTACCCCACATGTACTCACGCCCAGGCCACCCCCCCGCGTTTCCATCTGCATGCGAGCGCGTGTACATACGTACTCGCTCACACACCATCGCCACCCGCCCTCTCGTATCCTGCCCCCCGCTTTTACGCGCAAACGAACGCTTGTGCCTTTTCTCTCACCCACTGTACTCGCACACCCTCATTCGTCTCACACGGGCGCATGTAGTATGGCGCTGTATGTAGTAAATACTACTTATACTATGTTTTAAAGGTGGTAAATGTATTTACACATTTTTTGATGAGCCTCTCCAGAGGGTCCACAAAAACAAAAAGTGCTTTTGGACACTTTGATCGCTTTCAAGATTCTTTGCGCTCCATATGGCGCCACGAGGTCGACTTGCTGTTCTGCCTGGCAGAAACCTTACAACAATCGTTCAAAACCTCCTTGGAATCGAATAGCTACAAAATGCCCATATTCTTTTTGGAAGATAGCCTGAAACCATCCAGGATGGATGACCTCTAAGGCCAATTCCGCCCCCCTTGAGGCCGTGGGAACATCTTGAAACGGGTGCCTCATATGCCACATTTGGACTTGCCACATCACCAGCGAATTCAAAGGTTGCATATGGCACAAGTGCATCGCTTCTTTTGCTTTACTTGGGCCCGGGCTGTTAGCCGAGTAAGTGAGTTCGTCAGCTGTTTGCGTCGTTTGTACTCCCCACGGATGAGGGAGAATAACTTCCGTACCGCGAGGGGTTGGGCATGCTGGCTTCCTCCGAATCTCATCCCGCAATGGTAGCCAAGTTATCCTTACGTGTACAAGTCTCAACTCTTGGGAGGATGCTCGAATGGGCCACGAGAACCTTAATTTAATTCTCCACAACAACTTCTCCGACATTATGACATGAGACGTTCCCGAAGGCGGCCTGCCGTCTGGCATTCATGTCATCACCGTCAGGAGTTTGAGTATCGACAACCAGTAGCCTGAGTTGCGGTCGGCTGAGCGGATGTGCTCTGTGTGGGGAGCGGAAGCTGCGGAGCCGTTGACGTCGGCTGAGGTGCCGTAGGCGGCTGTGGTCCTAGATTGGACATATCGGCGTGGAAATGATAAGATGGAGTACTCAGGCTAGATCACGAGTAGATATAGTCGATAGAATCGGTGGAGGCGCTACTAGTAGTAGGCCTTAGCAAGGTCACACAGAGATTTCACCGTAGTCTAGTTGTCTCAGTGCGCGCGGGCCAACTTGGAGTGGAGCTTGTCCATGTTTGTCGCTACCTCCGAGTCGGTCCAACACTCCTGACATGACACGGATCCGTGACGAACCTGGCACAAATTTTACAAACTTGCGACCATCCTTGTCAGATCCGTCACACCTACAAACCTCGCAAGGATCTCTCGAGGATATACTTAAAATCCGAAGGTTCTTGCAATATCCATCACCGACATCATCCGGCTGTTTTCGCAGTGAGGTGAACCCTCGACTGCTCCGTTCTTCTGCCGCAGATTTCATTCAAATACACGTCGCGTTTATGTCATGAAGCATTCCAACTTAAGGCGCTGCTTTGGAGGTATAAAGAGGCGAATGCTGCAGGTCTAAAGATCAGAGCATTCACTCGAAAGCCCTCTGTCCTCTGACTCGCATCCAATTACACCATCTCTTCTCATCATGCGCTTCGCTAAATCTCTTGTCTTGTTCACCTTCCTCGCCATTGCCAGCGCGGCGATCATACCTGACGTCGTCCGCGACGTTGTTGTAGACGATGGAAAGGGGCTCCACCCCAGAGGTGTGGACAACCCTGATGCGGTCACCCCGGTGGAGGACTGGAAGCCTGTTCCTTCACACTCCCCCATCGGCAACCGTTGATGCTACTGATTCCTGAGCCTCCAAAAACAATATACCAGTAAGCGTACCCTCCCAAAGCCTCGTGGGTCACATCTGATTTTTATTCTATATATTCAGCCAGGTATCCTGACTGCTTCGTGAGAGTCGTATTTTAAGATACACGGCAGGGTGCAGGCTTGTGAGGCGGGCGAATGGTGTATACTTTGAAGCTCTGGAAACCAATCCTTCGATGAAATACTCTGTGCTACATTCTTTGACTCGAACCAACAATGATTTGTGTGTTTGCCTAGTCTAACCTTCGGGTTTCAGTATCCATTGGTACAGTCAACACAGACCCATAGCCGACTCACTGGGCATCATCGATTTCGGGGCCGGATCTGTCTCTGAGAGACCTAGGAGCCTTGCTTAACCCTCAGGCTTGCCCACCAATCTTGGGTCAACAGCTGAAGGGATTTACACACATCATGATAGCCAGAACACTTGGCTTGTTGGTGTCGCAGTGTCGATGCGGGAACAAGCTAGCATGAACACTAACTTGAAGAACGGGGACCATTCGCTGTGACGTACTAACTATCTGTATATATATTCGCCTGCCAGTGGTTCACGTGTTCACGATTGTGCAATGTCAATGTTATTGCTACATGTTTCACTGATCGCGGACCGTGTTGACGTTGACACGTTGTCGACAGTGACTCGACACAATCTTCCATGAGCGTCGTCTGACACATCGAAGTCAAAACAATGCCCCTGACGCACACTCTGCCAGTGGACACGTTGTAATTGCGGATACAAGTTTGCTGTGGGTCAGGAGCGCCCCGACAGTACGGTTCTCTTGTTCTATCTTCTGCTAGCTTACTGGAATAACCAACCACTCCTAGTAACCCTTCGTTCAAGCACTGGCATTTCTACTAACCTGAGAACGGGACCAAGTGGTACGTTTCATTACATATATTGCTGCATAGTCTAGAATCTACTAAACAAGGTCTCCGGGCATGCTTGTGGCAAATTTGGGTAAATGAATGAACTGACGCGTATTGCTCAAACGAGAAAAAAGTAGACATGTCGATCGCATATTCCTGTCTTTTTTTTGTTCTCTTGGAAAAATGAACGAACGCCGAGGCTCTCTCACACGGCAAACCCACCAAGGTCCTTGCTCGTAACATGGAGATCCATTTCCCCCTCCATTTCCCCCCTCCCACTCCCGTACTCGGGCTCGCTCGTTTCGGTCAACTGTGTAATATGCACTTCCATGCGCTTCATCTGGTATTCACGTACCGCGCTAAGGTGCGACATGCGAGAGAGCGTGAGACGATCAGAGTCACCCGCCGACGCTTGCGGCGTGACACCTTGGGAAGTAGACTTGGAAATAGTGATCCGGATGATGACCATGTAGAACGTAATGGAGATAATGGGCATGATCTGTTTCGGTGGCCGCGGGGGAAAATGATCCACGGACACAGCGACGATAGGACCAGGAATATACATGTCGTAAATCATGGTGAGGGATGCAAAGGGACGATCAGCTCAGGGATTGTGCCTCTTAAATTGTGTTTGGAACGCACCATGTCGAGCAACACATAGTGTCCCCGGTTTTTAATCACGAAGCATACGAGCGCCGCTAGGAGCGAGACTGAGTAGAGTACCCCCGAATCGAGCACGATGCGCAGGACTGGCCACAACACGCTCGCCTGCGGTGATGACTTTGTCACACGTTTTCCAACCTTCCATATCCGGAACGCGAGAAGCGCTAACATGGGTGACGAAATTTGATCAGGATCAGCGACAGATGAGAATCGGGGGCCGCGTGATGGGTCAGTGAGAACGCTTACTCGAGTAAACAGGAGAGGTCTCTCACAGGTGCTGATGATGTTGGTAAAGAGCGTCGCCGCCAGGAATGCGGTTATCCATGGTGCCGTGCTTGGGGCGAAGATGTTCTCCTTGTCGGCGGTCGGTTGGGAGTCAGCGTATACAGAACCGACGCCAGTCACTTGCGATAAATCGTCGCCTCGTGAGCATCACTAGGGTGCATACGTAGGAGATGTGTACCTACCTGCGACAGACGCCCATAATAGAATGGGAAAGATGGTGATCCACCATGATTTCCAGACGATGTAGCAACGATAAATCTGGACACGATGTTGAAGATGAGGTGGTCAATGACGACCGAACGTGATCGTGGCTCACCACAACCCCATCTCCAAGCAGCGTCTGTAGTAGGTATAACATGTTTTTGTATACGAAACTCCATTGGGCGACGTCGGAGAAGAAGCTTATGGGTCCACCAGGGAAGGTACTTCGGTATTCTACTAGACCCTCCCAAGTTCGGATGATGTCGACCGCCATGTGCTGCCAACACGTGAGTCAGCGTTCCGAAACGCGATTCGTGATGCATGGATAGCTTCATACGTACCGCGGTGCTAAACAGGAGCAACGAACACGCGACCATGATCAACCGTTTATCGACGCCACCACAATGCATCTGTCTATATATTAGGGACCATAACGTCCCAGCGAACATCAGGACAGAAAGCCCTACGCATATATCACCACAAGTGCAATAATGATGTTTTGTTTCGACTCACCATAGAGAATTCCCTCTAGCACAGTGGACACAATCGCCGCCGTATCTAGAGGGATACCATTTGGCTGGACCATCAGAAGGGAATGGTTCCTGCGGGATCTGGTGTAACAGGAGGAGCGAGAAGAAAATTCGCGAGAAATCCCTTCTTGCGAGCGAATTTTATAATTCACATCAAGTGCAGTGTCCGAACGGCTAGTAGTCTTCTTTCAGTGCAGGGTCCACATCTAAAAACAGGAAGGACAGAACCTTGATCGTACACCGCGGACGGCAAGGAGATCAGTGGGTGAAGTGTAAAGGCACCGAAGAAAAGGGTTTAACTCGAGTAAGGATGATTACAGTAAACCTTCCCATGATTTGGGTGCGAGTATTCAACGGAAGGCAGCCAATTCGGATGCAAGGTATCCCACCACTAGCGGCAGCGTGTAATATACCAAGTCGGCTGTTCGGGAATCAAAAGTCTCCGGTGGCAGAAGAGCTTGTGGAAGATCAATACTCATCGAGTATGAGACGACGGCTACTTCCGAGATGCACTTATCTTAGGGAAAGTGGCATTTATGGTTTGCGAGGCATCTCTCGTTAACAACACCAGAACATATACATATATAACCACATATGTCAAGGCACAAATTCTAGTATGAGAATCATCAGACATCTGTGAGAACGCGTGAAAGTTCGACAAACCCTCCTCATCAAGCAAAGTCTCTTCGTCTAAACATGCTTGTATGTAGTCCGATATAACAAGGCGACGCCGTTTAGGCCTGAGATTTCGTCAGTTGGGTAATCAGTGAAAGATGTCACCTTACTTGGAGGTGAGTTGCATGAGAGTTATCCTGCGAGACACATCCCGTTTGTCAAGAACAATATGAGTTAGCTTGGAATTGTGGACATCCACAATCTTCCCTCCGTTTTCTTCAACACTCCGGGAAACTTTCAGAAGGCTTGTGCCTATATGAGCCCCCATTCCTTCTCGCGCAAAATCAATGAAACGCACTGATCTGAAATCTCTTTTTCGTATTTCGTATTCACAGGCATCTCATTCTTACGTGCATTCTCCGGAGAATCCATGTAGAAGTACCTATACATATGATACACCTGGTGAGCCAGACATACGAAAACAGACGCCATTTGATACGTACAAATGCTTAAATAACAACTTGGTGTCATATTCGCGCTCCGAACCGTCGCCCATGACGACATCCTCGGGCTGCTCATCATCATCAATGGTGAAACCAGAGAACGGGTAATTGTAAACGCTCACCCGCGTTTGCGCTTTCTCATCGGATAGAGACTGTCCGTCCAAGTAACATGAATCACCTGGCAACGGCGGGCATGAGAGACGTACCAAAACTTGGAATGACTCAAGGGTCTCGCTGCCGCTTGCGTGTACTTCTGTCCATTCATCGGCGTCTTTGCCAACGTCATCGTTCAAGGAATCGACGTCACTCTCCGGTTCGGTCTCGCTATCGTCGGTAAGTGTGTGCCTGGCATCCACTCTTAACCAGTCCGCGAGAGCTGGATCGATATCCTCTGCAGGTTCTACCTTGGCTTCGGTGCCTTCTGGAGTCGTTGCAGTTTTAGGGCTAGCAAATTGCTCTCGAGACGGCTGTTGTGCTTCAACACTCATTTCTTCATCTTCGTCGCTATCGGGTTCGTCGTACTCAGCAGAAACCCGCCGATCGTCCGATGGATGGAAGAAGTATCTGTAAAGTTTGTAAACCTCTGTCACTGGACTTAACCGCTTGATGATGTACCTCTTCTTTAGGGAAACCAATTCACCCCTCGCGACGCAGTCCAGGATCCATTGAGGCCGAACGATATCGACTGTGCCCTTGTTGACTAACAACTTGATGTCATACGCTGTTGTGACCGTTAGCGTAACACCATCTCTGGAGAATTGTAACATACGCGTCGTATTTCCGCCGTAAACAACAATTACGGATTGTTGACGTGTCACAACTTGGACGCAACTTCCCCCATTTGCATAGATCCTGTCACGAATGAGCGATATATCAACACCTGCCATGACCCATACAATTTCATCAATTCCTTCCGGTCCTGTTCACCGGTCTTCGACTTTGGGTCCGCCGACACCACTTTTGGACGTCTCAGAGGCAATCGTAGATCGCGTATGCTGTGCACTCACTGAATTTCATATCTTCAAACAACTCCGACTCGATTTCGACGGAATCAGCACTCGGACCTTGATATTGCGGCAAGACCATCGGCTGTGAAAGGGGTTTGTCAGCGAATAACGCAAAAAGATCTAATGGACCACCTTTTTTGCTATCTTTTTTCTTTTCTTCTTTCGATCATCGAAGCTGTGACCAGTGTGGTGGACATCGGACCATGAAATGTGACAAATGGGTACCTTGCATCTTTCCCCATCTTCCTCTTGCGCTCTGTGCGCATAGTCTCTAGAATAGCTAAGGCGATAGCATCAGTGGCAAGTGTATACACAAAAGACAGAACGAACCCGACGCAGTCATGCAGTCCTCGATCGCAAGGTCCTCTCGGATTGATAGAGCTCGCGGGAAACGCATCGTAAAACCAAGGTGGTACTGATCTGTAGAAAGGTCAATTGCGAGACCACCGACAATGTGGGGTCAATGGATCACCAGTGCTCGTTATCTCAGCCGCCTTTACTCTCAGTATGAAGGAACTACCAGCACGTTAGTCGAGGAAACAGAAAACGTTAAAATCTTACTCTGCTGGTTCGATATAAACATCTCCCTTATCTTCGTGTGTGCGCTTTGCAGTCTGTAGAAACTCCGGGGGATTTTTGGGATCCCATTCCTTCCAAGGCTTTTGGCGTATCCATACATAGTCTGCGAAGCTCAGGCCCGAGCCAATGCGTACAAAGGTCCTGTACCTGGAAAAAAAAACGGTATATAAAATTAGTGACAGGCAACCAGAATTCTGACCTTGGTTCGTCGCCTTCTATGTGTCGATCGTCGAGCACACCACATATTAGAGTGGATACACCACCTGATCGCTTTCTTGTTCCATAATTTCCCGCTGTACATTCCTTAGCAGGTTTCAGGTATACGGTGCATGTACGGCCTACCAACAACTAGTACGTCCACAGTTTCTCCCAAGTCATCCTAAATGAAGAAAATGAGAAAAGTACAAAAAGTGGAGGGAAACACACCATGTACTCCGGTTTGACCTTGATCCAGTCCTTGTTACGCCCATTGAGAATATACTCCGAATCCGGGTGCTTGAGAATGAGGCCTTCCCCCCTTGCAGCCATGACTTCGTCCATTCTTTGTCTCACGTCTTTGGCAGTTTTACCTTCGAACTCGGCGACGAACTCTATCCGCCCAGGAATCTCTTGTATGCAAGCGCGTAGATTTCGTTTTCGGAACTTGAGAGACTTCTTGTGCAGAGACATGCCATTGAGGTAAAGTAAATCGAATACTTTGACTGGAAAGGGGTGTATGGGATCAACCGAACGCAGAAATTGAGCCACCTACAACATGGTCTTGGATGGTGCTCCACTTTGGACTTGTCTAAGCATAATGTGTAAGATGCTTTCCAGAGAAAAGTAGGTCGAGCCCACCAAGTGCAGCGGTTTTCAATGTACCGAATGGTAAGTTTCGCTCTGACACAGGATCCCATACCAACATTTCTCCATCCAGTATAATTCTATGATTCTAATGAGTACCAGATAATTTGCACTTGCACGCACGTACTCTTCAACCCGATCATCAAACGCTGCGTCGATATGTGGTGTCAGGCTACCATCCCCGACGTGCTTTCCATAGAGGTGGGTGTAATCTTTTCCCTTTCTACTAAAAGCGTGAGAAATCAACTGGGTTGACTGGCTATGCTCTCACCTTGAGCAGTAGAAATACTCATTACCGCGCTTGTGCAGTTGCATGCGTTCCCCATCGAGCTTTTCCTCCATGACAAACGTACGAGCTTGCATTTCCTTGACAGATTCCTCAATTTTGTGTTTTGGTCGCTTGCAAAGCATAGGAGCGAACGCTCGGAATAACTGAAGGGCTTTGTCCTACTATTGCATGAGCCCTGCCCCCGGAATGTCGGACATCAATGTACCTCTGCACTGAGCCTGCGTGTTGGGTCCGATAGCTCCCAGGCCACTTTCTTCAGGTCCGAGCATGTATTGAATAGATCTTCAGCGTCGGGGTGAAAAACAGAGAGCACAGTTGTTTCCTTGACCGATATCACCATATCTAAGGGAGTCGTGTCAGTAGTGGACGTCTTTGGGAAAAAAAAAAACGTGCCTTTAAGTACGATGCGTACGATCCACTTTTGTTCTTCAGCGGTTGTACGATCGTAGGCGCGTTGGAGAACTTTGGCCTGGATATCTCTACATGCGAATATCAATGCATGGCTCTTGGCACGAGCACACACATACTGCTTTCCCGTGTTCTTGGATAACTCATCAAGTATATTGGTCACATCCTCAATAGAGAGCGACCCGTCGACTACCGAGGAGCGCTTGCTCACAACTTCGTAGAGCACATTGGAGAAATCGCCGGATCCTGACTAGAACTGACCTCAGACAGAATGGACCACAAAGCCGGAAGGATACAAACAAATTTCCCCGAGGGTCTCTTCCAGTTGAGGAGTCGAATTGCATCAGGGTGTTTCATGTTGAGCGGAATGAGCTTAATATAGGTCTTGGCGAGATTCTTCTCTTTCAAGCCATAAACTGCACGCTCGCGATCTTTCTGTACACACTTTGAGATTTCATACTATGTGCGCACAATCAAGAAACATGCCTGAGGAAGAATGAGGCGGAGGACGGGATAAAGGTCGCGACCGACTTGCTCCCTCCAATGCTGTGCCACAGTAGTCAAAAGGTGATAAGAGACGGATGAATGAGAAACATACATTGAACCATGCGTCGAGGAGACGCCTTCGACGTTCTGGCTTGCGTTCGGTTGATAGTTTCACAAAGAGACCTACCAAGACCGAAAAGGGGGCGCTGCCTCTGTTCTGAGGTGGCGCTGGGTACACTGTTTGTTCAGACAATGGTTCTGGTGAACGTGGAGGGGAAGACGGTGCTGGGGTTGGCTGCATCGCACTCATTTCCAGTCTTTGGACTTTCAATGTGTGGCCGTTCTTGATGACACGCGTGCCAATGTCGGAGTCACGCGGTCCGTGTTATTTGTATTTGTTTACTTTTGCCCCTATCCTGCTCTCTTCCTACTTAGAAGGGTATGAGTCTAGGGTTACCCTCAATCCACCTAGTCCAGATTTACCAACAAAAGGAGGAACTAGATCTGAAGACCACAATTTTAAAACAAGCCAGGTCACCGCTCGCAATATGCCAGGGGTACTGACAAGCTATTTCCACCTGGTGCTCGCCTCAAGCCCGGTCTCAAAGCAAAGATGAGGGATAGCAGGAATTAGATCACTTCTGTCGTTGAGTTACCCAAAGAACCTTGAACTGCTGATCCTTTCTTTCAGCATCCTTGCGGCACTTAACCCCGTAGCAAGTCCTTCCACCCCCCTCGCAAGCAAGTTCCACTCCCATTCAGACCTGGACCGGCCTCCTCCAGCATCCATCATAAGTGCGGCCTTGATGGAATCTAGCTCATTCAGTACCTCAAGGCCCACAGAACGTGCCCAGACGATCGGTTCGAGCGTCGATGAGTACAGCTTGTGAAGTTTGTCCACCGCAGACATGACCTTGTGGTTTTCAAAGTACCGCTCGCTTGCGTATGGACGGAGAGCTGTGTAGGAGCCTTTGACACGGGTTGAACATGAGTTATCCAAGGGAGCACCAACCACGACTGACCTATATCTCCACCGTGCTTCAGCGTCTGGGTGATACAACGCGCAAGACATTCGACATCGCCCAGACCTAGGTTGAGTCCTTGTCCTGCGAGGGGATGGACGGTGTGTGCCGCATCCCCTACGAGCACGGTACGGCTACACGCCCCCTCACCCAAGTATGCCTCCGCGTGGTTATACCTCAGGGGAAAACTAGCAATTGTACCAGGCTGGATTGAACTGACGAGAGGTGGGACGGCATCTCCATCGTTTGGGGGAATGCCACCTGAGAGGGTGGACGTCACAGAAGCGTACGCAGAGTACTGCGAAATGTTGTGGGACCTCTCTCTGAACGCGATTTCCTCATTCATCGCATCGTGCGGAAGGGTCTTGCCAGCAGCATCCGCCTCCAGAATGCGATCATGAAGATACCGGATCGAGACGTCCGGTAGCCGGAATGCAGCGTTGATCATACTGGCCAATACGGCCGGGTCCGATTTGCATAGTGCTGCTGCGTGACGCGGTCTAGTTGACCAGACCAGGGAAGAGACTGTCGGGGAGAGGGGTAGGAAGGCAATAGGCCCAGTCGGAAGGAACCTCTGATACGCTGTGAGATTAGGTTTCTCGAATGCACCTCGCGGTGCATGGTTGAGCGTGGCGACCACCGCTTGCGTGTCGTACGACCATCCATAGGAGGAAATTCCAGCGTACGAGCGGACAGGGGAGTTGAATCCGTCTGCACCCACCTTGAAGACGGTTTATAACAAGGAATGGATCACATCAGGTGGGTACTTACAAGAAGTCTTGCACGAATCGTCGTGCCATCAGACAAGTGGACCAACGGCCATCCATTTCCCCCCTCGACGTCGGGTTGGATGGACTCGACCTTGACTTTTTGCAGCAAATGGACGCATTCCAGCTTTTCGAGGTGGTGAAGGAAGGCGCGTTGTAGGTTCAGGTTCTCGGTTAGTCTTGCCATCTCGCTGGACTCGGCGGCGCTGGTTGAAGCAGAAGGAAGATCTGCAGCGTCAAAGGTGATGCGTGCATCTGAGATGCCATCCCAAACCTATATCACAGTCGTGTCAGCTGGTCGCGAGCGCGTTTAGACGCGACCCACCTGCATCTCGCATATGGGGTTGGTACGAGACTCATCAACATATGCCCATGCACCAGTGCCTGTACAAAGTTGATGCAAAGTGCTTCTTTTCGCACTGGCGACTCACCCTCTAGAAAGGTTCTCGAGGTGTTTGTGATCGAACTCACGCGGTTCGAAAATGTGTCGACTGGAAGTGACCAGTCACGAACTTTGGACAGGTTCCCGGCATCGATGAGCGCGACCTTGACGGACTGGCGCACGAGTGGATCAGATGCTGTCCGTTTCGATGAGTACATGAAGTGTTATAACACTTCTGACACGGACTCACCCAGTGCACTTGCCAGAGCCAACCCGACTGGTCCACCTCCAACGATCACCACATCTTTGTCCTGTACTGACTCGGTCGCAAACGCTCGATATCGTGATTTTCGTTGACACGAAATCCGGTTGAGGACGCTCCTTGAAAGTGAACGTTGCATGTAGCTGGTAGCATGTAACAAGGCTTGGTGAACGCCACTAACCATATTTACGTGTTTCATTGTCGACTTTGTTCCCCATCGCCTGGTCAAGCTGCCCTTGTTTCCGAATTCTTGCTCACCATGGCGATGGTCATTTCTCAGGTGTCTGCCGCCCAGGCAGTCGGCGAGTACCTGCAGTCGCCCGACGATCTCATCAAAGTTGCCGCATTCCGCAAGAAGCTTGAGAAAGAAAAGGCCTCGATCGATTCCAGACTCAAAAGTGGTGTCAAGGAACAACTGGATGCTACGCGTGAGGGACTCAAGAAGCTCCTCAGCACACGAAATTATGTCCAGGTTCTCAAGGAGGAGATGCACACCATCGACAGATTGTGCACGGACCCTCAGAACACCGTGTCGACGTTTGACCAGATCAGCCGTGTACGTCGAGCTTTCGAACTCGTCATTATGAGCTTAACCTCGTCGTCTGGTGCGTAGGTATCCATGGTTCACCGGAACTTTGAGCAGACGGAGGAAATGGTCAATAATCTGTTGGAAATGAACACCAAGCTCGACATGCTCGAGGAGATGCTTGCTACAGATAGCAAGGAACTCATCGGTCCCGCTCCCAACTTGCTTCAAATCCACTTCCAAATCAACCGTCTCGAAGCGTTCCGAAACCAGACCATGCACCAAGCAAAACAAGCGTCTGCTGCATCTCGTCAAAAATTGGTTCGCGTGTTCGAGAGACTTTCTCAGTTGATAGTCGACTTCGAAGCCTATCTCATGGATCTGGCGCGTAATATCCTCCCGCTTATTCGCGCTGGGCACCCAGAGGTCGTCGTCAAACTCATCAAGGTCGCAGAGTTCGAGGGGAAAGAAGACGAAAACGTGCGTCTACAAATGCTTCCTTGGTGTGGTCATCCTCTGACACAGGTTTCGTCAGGCGATCGCCATTCGTCTCGTCAAGAAGGCAGCCAAGATGGACGCCGCTTCTAAATTCAGGTCCATGCAAGCCAACGCCCGTCTCATCAAACATTACCGCTCCAAGATCACCAAGACCATCGCAGACACTATCCAATCTGCATTCGATCACAGTTACGAGCGATACAGCCGGGATCCAGGCGCGTTCTTGGACAGTCTCGGCTGGATATATCAGGACCTCATTCGTATCGAGAGCGACGTCGCCCCTTGCTTCCCACCCAGCTATGAAATGTACGCCTTTTATATCAAGGGGTATCACAAGAACCTGGACGAAACGCTCCAACGTCTTATCGCATCGGAACCTGAGGCGAGCATCCTTCTCCACCTCCACGGGTGGGTCAAGGAGTACAAGAAGAGCATGAAGGAACTCAACATCACTCCCGAGCTCATTGATCCACCGCTCCTCAACGGCGAGGAACAATCCCTCATCGAAGATTACCTCAAACTCATCGTGAAGAAGCTCGACGAGTGGTCTGCCAATCTCATGAAAACCGAGATTCAGGAGTTTACGACGCGGGCGATGCAACCAGAGGTGGATAGCGATGGTCTGTATGGCACTCAGGGCGCCGTCATCTTGTTCCAGATGGTGAACCAGCAGATCGACGCCGCGATGGAGAGTGGACAGGGTGGTATCCTCGCGCGTGTCGTCGAGGAGATCAGTCGAGCTATGCGGAGCGTACAGGATCAATGGACCAAAGTGATAGAGACGGAATTCAAGAAACAGACGGAGAAACCGGAGGAGATCGTCCCTGGCCTGGCGGAGTACTGTCTTGCTCTGGCCAATGATCAAATCAAGTCGGCCGACAACACGGAAGCATTGCTTGGCAAACTTGAACCCCTTGTCTCTGAAAAGTACCGGGTTCCTATCAACGAGAGGCTTAATGACGCTATCGACGGCAATATAGACGTAGCCAAGAAATGCATGCAAACTTTTGTCGCCATCATCTTCAACGACCTTAAACCGGCTACGAAGCAACTCTTCCAAACATCTTGGTACGACGGCATCGTGGGACAGATCGTCGTGACGATGAAAGATTACACGTCGGACCAGCAGTTCGTCAAACCTCTTTTGTTTGAATTGCTGGTGGAAGACCTCCTCGACACCTTCATCGTAACCTATCTCACCGCACTCGCGAATTCGCCCAAATTACGCCTCCCCGCGGCGACGGAGCGTATCAAATCCGACATTAGCGCCGTTTTTGCCTTCTTTGGCGAGTTCAAGCCGGACAAGCAGCTGGAAAAGCACTTTGAGGTCGTGGAACACATACTTGCAATGCTGGAAGCATCCAAGAGCATGGCGTTTCTATCATTTTGGGCGTTTGCTAAAGTCCACGGACCGTGCATACCGTTTGTGGAAGGGTTGATGAAGGCGAGAGGAGACTTTGATCGTGCTGCCGTGAATGAGGTCATGGAAGCGATCAAACGCAAGGTGAAGGATGAAGGACTGACAGATCGTAAGCTTCCCGATTCCGCGCAGCGTCCACCGTTGAGCGTATGTTCATGC
Organism: Hemileccinum hortonii; assembly: GCA_038090055.1. Classification (NCBI taxonomy): domain Eukaryota; kingdom Fungi; phylum Basidiomycota; class Agaricomycetes; order Boletales; family Boletaceae; genus Hemileccinum; species Hemileccinum hortonii. The sequence continues at coordinate 16,026 of JBBPLZ010000040.1, read as the reverse complement.
TCACACTCGCTTTCTTTTAGCACCAGAACCGACCATCATGAAGAAGATCGTCGTTCAGAGCGGCTTATCGCGTTTTCTACGGACATGAACCAAACGAGGGATTTCCTATTTCTATTTATTTCTACGTCTACTGGGACACGCTTTCTTTGCACGAATGATCTATCTATCAATATACGTATACCTTTGTTCTTCCATGGTAGCGAGATATTGGCTACTAGTCGGTCTTAGCCTTGTCTGATCCTAGGTTCGACCTGTCAGGTAGCGCGGCAGCCACCTGATCTATCTTCCTGAACTGCCAAGGGAACCTCGAAGGATACAAGAACGGACGCAGGTCAAACCCTATAAAAAAACCGTGTCAGTGTTCAGGACATCTCAGAGGTGCATGAGTGTGCGTACTGTTGTCATCCGGACTGTATGATTCCTAAGGATAAATAAAAACAAGGTGTCAGGGGGAGACGGACAACCCAATGAGGGAGAGCTTGCCGCATGGTACGACGGCGTCAGCGTCGTCATCTTGTGCCTATTCCGTGCATGCTCAAAAAAGAATAACTTGACCTTTTCCGCAATCTGAAACCACGTCAGGGGCGCATCATGAGAAGCTCAGCAAAAAGAAAAGAAATTTTCTGGATAGCATCCGGCGCCTACCTGGATGGGCGACAAGAACGAACCCCACTCGTTGACCAACTTTGTAAACATGCTGTACGGGCCGCACTTTTCCACCTTTCGGAGCCGTCCAAAGACGGAGAGCTCGTCATAGGTCATGCCCATATCGGCCTGCAAACATGTCCATGGGGTTAGGTATATTCCATACACGAGCTAAAATCTTGCCTCGTCAGACTGCATATACGTCTCGGAGATGGGTTCTAGTTCCGCGGTCGGAATCGCGTCCAAGAAGCTGGTAGGTCGTGTCAATCAAGGGAATTCACAAAATATATACTGTCGTACTTCCTGAGTATGGGCAAGTCGAAGGCGCCCTCTGCGTAGGCGATGAACTTCTTCAGATCTGTTTTACTGATACCCCCAATAGGGTTGATGTCCGCTAAAGAGACCTATTAGAGGCTACGCATTAGCGGATGTGAATTCTACCTGATGAGCAGTCGTATTTAGTCAAGTACCCTCGGAGACTATCAAATTCGCAATCAATTTGGTGGAAGATAAAAGTAGGCAACCTACCTCTCGTCAACGTTGGCGCTACCCAACACAAGCAGTCCGCCTTGTCTGCCTCTGACCCAAGGGAGAAGCTGAGCAAACAGGTACGCAAGAACCATACGCAATCGGGCCTAGGAATAACTTCGTGAGCAAAGCTATGATGATGCGACACAAGCAGCCTTTACTTGGATGTTCTGCAGAGCCAAGTTCTCCGTTGCACTACCCCCATGCGCTCTGAAGCGTGGTCGTGCACCTGTCACAAAGGCAAACAGCTCGCGAATGGACTTGACTAGAGAGTCCATGTTAAGATCGATATGATAACTGCCAGATTATGTCAGTGGGCTTATACCCCAAAACGAGGCAAGGATACCTTCCAATCGCTTCTGCGAGATCCTTCGCCCTCTTTCTTGTTTCAATGGTGGAGTTATCGGTTCCCATGTAGCACGTGTGGAACAGGCGGCCGCAGAACTCCTTGGGGTCGGAAGGGATGTAGCTTGAATCCTCAGGCTCTCCCACGATGCGCCGAGCATCAGCGACGACTTGCTTATCTACCAAATAATCATGATATAAACAACTGCGATCACGAGGAAGCAGATACACTTACTTGCCCGGGTGGCAGCTTCGGCAACTAGGCGGCACATGGAATATACAACGACCGCTGTGGCACAGCTGTCGACACCACCACTGAGAGGTACGAAGTATCCTTGAGTGCGGGACCGTCTGAGGTAGTCCCAAAGCCAGCACGCAGGTCCCAGTCTGTTCAGAAGAGGTTTAGTTTCTGCAACAGCCGCGTATGTCAATAGACTCACGCGATTTCCTCTTCAGGCTTGTGGAACTTGGCTTCACTAAGGGTCACCTCGAAAGCTAGGGTTCGTTCCCCGTCGGTTTCGCCGAATTTACCGCCAGAAAGTGCAAATGGTATCTCGATTCGATGATACCTTTCGGATGAGGCCGCTTGGTGACTTCTACTACGCGACGTGCGATGTGCGCGCACATTCTCAATGTCGATCGTAGCCGTGACAACCTCGACATCGTTGAGAGAGAACTGGGAACCCTGTGCCACGATATGGCCGTTCATCGCAATCATTGCGCATCCATCATAGTATAATCGGTCGCCATCGCATCCTTGCTGATTAGCGTACAGATACACTCCGCCAAGCTGACGAACAAACCGTTCTAACCTCGTGTCTGTTTAGGAACGGTGTCGTACTCACCTTCAAAGTTGCCTCTTTGATTAATTCAACTCGAGTGTAGAGCTTCCGGAGCTCATGATGACTACCACTCGAGTTGGTGAAGATCTCGACCCCGTCAAGTCCCATCGGTATGTGTGGACTTGAATTATCTAGTAAGTTTTGCCTACGCAGTGACATTAGCTTGGAATGGTACTGACCTAGCGGGAGTGAACAGCTCCTCGCAAAGTTCTATGCCGATGCAGGTATCGACGGTACTGATGACACAGTCACCAAACGGCACTTTAGTCTGATGCGTATCAACGTCAACTTTCTCAGTATGGAATCGAGTTCCTCACCTGTTTCGTAACTGCCTGTATGATTCTAGGTAGGAAATGATCCTCCCATTGACGATGCTTCATCCATGGCGTGAAATATCTCATCTCGCGGTAATTACCATCATTCGCAAGCCACATCTTGGGACGGATCAGTAGGATCTGCTTATTGTAAACGATCGCCCTGCAATTGTAAATCACGTTCTTGTGCACAACTGGCCTGATTGTTTCGTGTCAGCATCCATGTGACGTCTACGACGTTGGTCTATCCACTGACATGCCGATATCGCAAACGATTCCCACAGTGTCTTCGCCCGCAAGGATCTTGGCGAGTACCTCCCAAGAATGTAACACGGTGTCGCCTGTTGATCGACATTCGATATCTCGTATATAAAGAAAGTGCCAAGACACAAACCCTCTAAATAGTGATCGTAACACCCATAACCTCTATTCTGGGTGAGTATATGACTGCCACCGAAGTAATTGGCGCCTACGAGATCTCGAGCTCTGGGCCCACTCTGAGGGTTGCCCCTCGTTGTTTGGCTATGGCGATACTCTCAATGATTCGTTCATAGTTTCCCTATGACATGAAATAAACGAGGATGGCCCAACATGTCATGTCATGGATATCTTACTTGAAAATCTAAAGCCCATTGGTTGAGGGAGCTGCGGAAGGTCAGAGATACAATCAGTCCGTTCCAACCGTATACATTACCAGCTGAGGCGAATATTAGTGACGTGCTAGTTAGAGCGTACGATGCGACCCACGTTGCCAATGTGATCAAGTGACCCATGGTATAGCGATTAGTGATCGCGAATAATTTGGTGCAGGTTGAAGCGAATGAACTGTCAGTAGTAGTAACCACGTTTGAACCCACGGTAATGTGACTTTATCTTATCTTATCTACACAGCACCACAAGCGACCGCGCCACTTCTGACACGCCCGCGATGCATCGTCTGGGAGGCGTCGGTCTAGCAGCATTCGAACGACAACAAGAATCACAGCGCTCGTTCGCGACACTCTCATCAGAGCTGTCAAAGGCACAAGTCGACCATCTCCAGTCCCAGCTCACCCAATTCCGCACCGCGCTCACCCATTTTGCCAAAACGCACCGCGAGTCGATACGACGCGATCCCAAGTTTCGCCATGAATTTCAACGCATGTGCGCGTCTATTGGCGTCGACCCGCTTGCTGGGCCCAGAAAAGGTGGCTGGTGGGCAGAACTGCTTGGGATGGGAGACTGGCAGTACGAGCTCGGTGTCCAGATCGTGGACGTGTGTGTGAGCACGCGGGAACGTAATGGCGGTCTCATCGACATGGGGGAGTTGGTCAGGATGGTCAGTAAACTACGTGGGGTTGAGAGTGGGGTGATCACAGAAGAGGATGTCATCCAAAGTATCAAGACACTTCAACCGCTCGGCGCTGGCTACGAAGTGATCGACGTCGGGGGAGGAAAGAAGATGGTGCGGAGTGTGGTGAAAGAGCTGGACGAGGATCAGGGGGTTATCCTTGCAGAGGCTCAGGCAGAGGGAGGGAGGATCGTCGATGACATTTTGGTGTCCCGGCGCGGGTGGACACACGAACGGGCGAGAGCGGCGCTAGAAAACATGTTGCTTCGTGATGGACTCTGCTGGCTCGACGCCCAGGATGAGCGCCATGGCAAGTCGTACTGGGTCCCTTCTGCAATGCGTTGGGATGAATGACATTTATCTTTCATTGTCGTCCAAGGTAGTGGTACATCAACGCATTATCCTCTGGCTCTTTTGAAATTATGCAACTCGTCAGTTTCGCCGTCTTGCGTCTTCGTAATACACACCAGCCGCCAGCCGATTGTTTATTGGATTAGTCGGCGATGTTCCCAAAACCAAACTCGAAACATTTGATGTGTCTGGCAGAAATTGCGCAAAGATTCGTGCTCGGATCCATCGGTGAACAAGCCGACATCACAGCACTCAGGTGTTCTCGGACAGAACGTACCCTTCCAAAAAAGGGGCCCGAAACAACGGGAGAAGCGACTCGGAGTCCTGGCCGAAAGGAAACCAGGTTACGCCGATCGGACGTCTGTGCGTCCTCCGAGGATGATGGTATCCCGGAGCTATTTATGTTATCGCAGGTGAGCGACAGACGGAGAAAAGAGACGGGCACAAACTCAAAGGAGTTCAGGAGCGCAAATTTGCAATCATACGCAAGAATAAGATGTTTGAAACACCGGATCAGGACGCCGGACGGTGATGACGCGGACTAGTCCGCGCCAGAGACGCCGCTTTGCGCCGCTTGATGTGTATATGCGAGGAAGCGTTCTTCTAAGATGGTCACCCGTTGTGACTTGTGCGTGTTCACATTTCATGTGAGATGTCAACTTAGCTTTTCAAAGAAGAGAGAAAAGTTTATATTAACTGGGCGTGGTCTGGTCTCCAGGGCCATACTGTATGTGAGTCATAATGCAAACATGGAGTAAAAGAACTCGTAGCCTAGTATATGCCTTTCCAGTCGGAAGCAAACGATGAGCGTAGGGCGGCGTGTTGAGTTAGTGGACATTGCTTGACACCTGTTTTGCCGCGCATTCTGATTGGGACCTTCAGAAGAACAATTTGTCAGGAGCCTTTGTGAAGTGATTTCCTTCTGTCTAGATAGAAGGGCGAGACTCATCAAATTTAAATAAGTACTTCAACATGATGCATGATGAGCTACTTTGAAGAACCAATGGGAAATCCCGGTCCAATGATCCTTGAGTAAAATCAGCTACTCTGAATTTGAAATACATCGGGCTAGCCAGGTGAGTTTGAGCCTAACATCATATTATGAACAGAATACTGTCAGCAGGGGCAGCAGACATGCGCCGACTTCATCAAAATGGCATGATCTACCCAGTTTGAAAGAGCAGGTACTAATTAGGTGGGGATCAGCGACTGAACGGTTCTTAGCTTCAGGCCATTCAACCTCCCACTCGGACAGAGATACGACTGGCTTGCCCAAAACCAGGTGATCGCTTTACTTCATCCATTCCTCATGGAGAACCTGGGCGCATTTCCAGCGTACCCATGGACCAGATCCCCATTGGATTCAGACTAAATGTTCCGTGTTCCAGGGGAACATCACGAACGCCGCAAACGAAATGATTTCGCTCAAAATCAAATGTAAATTTACTGGATTCTGGTTACTTCGTTCCTCCGGTGCGGTTTAGATTTGGATGTTTGCTGTCACAGGTGATTTTTGTCGCAAGCATCCTGAATCGTCTTGCTTGCGGCCTGCTGGGGTCGTATAAAACATCGAATGTTCAGAGAAACACACCAGAGACTTCAATCGGAAAAGCCCTCTGTTCTTTGGTTCGCATTCGGCTATTCCATCATCATTCATCATGCGTTTTGCCAAGTCTTTCGTCGCTTTCATTTTCCTCAGCATTGCCACGGCGGCAGTCATCCCAGGCACCGTAGGCGATGAAATAGATGCTTACGAAGGGCACCTATCCGTTCGTGGAGATACCGTTGCTCACCTCCATCGCAAGGACCACCACTCTGTGCGCGGCGCCACGGAGAAGGAGCAGGAGGTTGACCTGGTTGCTCGTTCAGCTCCTGAGACCGACAAGCACAAGCACCATCACAAGCACCACCACTCCGCCCGCGCCGCCTCGGAAGGGGAGCAGGAGGTTGACCCGGTTGCTGGCTCGGCCCCCGAGACCGACGAGCACAAGCACCACCACAAGCACCACCATAAACACGACTACTCTGCGCGCGGTGCTGCGGAAGAAGAGCAGGAGGTTGACCTGGTTGCTCGTTCAGCCCCTGAGAGCGACAAGCACAGGCACCACCACAAGCACCACCACTCCGCGCGTGGTGCTATGGAAGAGGAGCAGGAGGTTTACCCAGTTGCCCGTTCGGCCCCTGAGACCGACAAGCACAGGCACCATCACAAACACCACCACCCCGCGCGCGGCGCCACCAAAGAAGAAGAGGAGACTGACACCGTTCCTTCGGTGTAGCCGACTGGTGCTATCCATACACAAGTCTTGAAACTATGCCTTCGTGAGCATTGTCTGTCAAAACCGTATGGGCCACAATTGATTATTCTTTCCACTTTATTCCTTTCACAAGACTCTAGGTTCATTCATACCACTTCGTGAGTTTCGTTTTTGGATGTGCGCTGCGATGTTGGGTCGTTGAGAAACGAATGTGGTGTTTTGTGTACTAGTAACAATTATTTGATGTGATATCTTGTTCAATGAACGTTTGAACCCGCGTGTTTTGCAGTTGCTTACCTTCAGTTAGGATTGCTTTGACACCATGATCAGTGAAACATGTGGTAATGACATCTAGCATCACACAATCATGATCCACTGGCTGTTTGAGACTTCGATGTCGACTTGGCAGGCGAACATGCAGATCTGACCTAACATCACAGCGAACGGTTCCTCGTACTCTTAGTGCTGATACTAACTCGTTTCCGCCTGCGCACAACCAACAACAAGCCAGAGTGTCTCTGGGTATAACCAATGTGTAGATCCCTTCATCAGTTGATCCAAGACTGGATGGAAAGCGTCGGGAGGGGTACCGTGCTGGGTCTCAGACAGATCCGGCTCCGAAGTCGAGTACTTATTGATCAATTGAGTACTGAAATTTACGAAACCCGAAGGTTAAACTAGGCAAGCATAATGTCAAGAATGTAACACAGAGTATTTATTTCAAAGGATTGTTTAAAGCAAATCCAATCCAATCCCAATCCAATCCGATTTGCCCGCCTTACAAACCACCCGTAGCGCATATATTAAAAGGTACGCTTACTAGCATATTATTGTGGGAGGATTAGGCATTAATGAAAGTAGCGATGACTCTTCTCATCCCTCTCCGTGGTATCACGGGCTGCGTGGCGGGCGACTGTGCGCTTTGGCTGAGCGAGGTGGGTGGGTGGGGGGCCAATTGGGGATGTGGCCGGGATATCAGGTGGTCCTTTGTGGACCTTGTCCTCCTCCAGGGTGTCCCGAGTGTCGGTGTCAGAAGAAGAGCGGGTAGCGGGCTGACCCTGGTGGTGACCCATGTCCTCCTCCGTAGTGTCACGGGTAGCGAGATGGTCGTGAGCGTCAGTATCGGCAGAGTGGACAGCAGGGTGAACCTTAGGATGTTCTCCACCTGCTACAGTGGTATCTGTATCACGGGTGTGATGGCTGTCAGGGGCGACATCTACTGAGTATTCCTTACGGCGAGCATTTCCACCGTCTATGGCAACGTCGTGGGCGACGGCATCAGGCATAATCGCCGCGCTGGTAATAGCGAGGAAGGTGAACAGGACAAGAGATTTAGCGAAGCGCATGGTAAGCACAGTTGGTGTAATTGGATGAGACAGAGGGCTTTTCGACTGAATATCTTTAGGCTTGCCGCGTTCGGCCCTTTATACCTCCAAAGCAGCGCAGTAAGTCGAAATGCTTCATGACACGAATGCGACGTATATCCGAGTGAAATCCGCGGCAGGAGAACAGAGCAGTCGAGGGCTGGCCTTGGGAACGTTCGCATAACAACTGAAAACCTCTGGCCTCGTTTCCGTTGACATTGCCGTTTTTTACATTACCTGCATGGTGGTTCGATCGATTCGACAAGACTTTAGATTTCTCTTCGCGAGATCATCTTCACTCGACATGCTCGCGACAAGAATACCTGTAACATCAATCGTCTGGCAAATCTAAAGGAAACGGCGTAGTCCTGACACCAAGAAAACATACGTTATATATTGCGCGCAATAATTGAAACCCGTCGACGTCGGCACCACGCTTTGCCACTCACCATTAATCACACGCATCTTGCGCTTCGCTGTCAGTGCCAATCCTTACCCGATCAGGAAGTTAATATCGTTTAAGTTTGGTTTGGTGTCTCAAGGTCCATTGCACTGGGGTGCACTATCGGTTTTTGACTGCTTGTGACAATGGGTAAGTGTTTCTTATCTGGAAAATATAAATGGCCTCGCCCAGGAGAAAGTCAGGGTCAAGCCGCAATGATCGATCGATCAGGTGTTAAGCTAAGCAAAAGTTACCTTGCTTGCAAGGTTTCTGGGGGGGGCATATTAGTATCAGTACAGCTAACTGCGGAGTACGTCAGCGCATTTGTCATCGTGTTGGCGTCATAGGTTTCCTGCGGCACACATGAAACTCAGACTAGGCGTATTTGTCATCGAGTTGCCTTTCTGCTAGGCGCGTTATACACTGAAGTTTCATTTTCAGCCGCGCATCGACTCACAACGCATTTTGCAGAATTTAAGTCGGGTGAAAATGTCGTCCAAAACATGTTAACCTAGTATTTAATTTCAAGTTTAGTCAGGTTAACACGTTTCGGACGACATTTTCACCCAGCTTAAATTCTGCAAACCGCGTCGTGACTTGCATCATGGCTTGACAGACCATTCAGTTGCAGGGAGGTTTAGTAGGAAAGCATGAGACTGGTTGGTTATGAACTGTGACATACATAGGCAAAGACTGATTGTACTGTAATGACAACAGATTGCAGCGGAAAACTAGAATGGAGAGGAGGAAAAAAACCACATGTCGGTTGGAGGACTGCCACTCCCGCTCACATTGGATGACTATATGGGAGAAAAAACCTCCTCTCTGCAGTGCAAACAGACGAAGACTCGGAGTGCCCCAGATAAGGGTGAAAACACATGAACAAAACATATCAGTAGAACGAGGGGAGGAGAGACTCGGAACGACTTGAAGAGGGAAACAATTGCCGTTTCTTGCTTGTGCTTTTAGGCCATGTGCTGACGGGAGGTGGTAGACTCGTATTTGAAAGGGAGCTTGCGCTTAGCGGTGGATGGAATGATAGGAGGAGGGGGTGCAAAGGAAGGAATACCGTTCGACTGCTCCGTGATTTCGACAAAAGAATCTTCGTGAATCCTCAACTTCCACAACTTACTGCCGAAGACGAACGCCTAGAATGTCTTAACAAGGAAACCTTGCAATGGTGGGAGCCTCACAAAACCAAATCGATCTGGTCCGTCGTTTATCAAGCTCTATTGTTTGCTTCTCTCCCGACCAAAGGCCCTACTCATCCCGCCGCTTGCAGATTTGGATGATGTGTATGATCTAACACAACCTAGAAAACAGTACATCGTCACTGTATGTCATCCCGTCACCTCTCGAACTCATGTCCAAAACAGAGATCGTGACGTCCCTCAACTGCGAGATGTCATCGAAATGTGCATCACACACCAACACTTTGTCGCTACTATCTCATGTTCACTTGCCAGCCAACTAGACAGTGAGCTCTCGATTTTCAACTCACTACTGCTTAACGACATCACTCCTCAATAATACTGTACAATCTATGATCGTAGCTCTCGAGCATACCTCGTGCCCTTCCCATCTCCTTGCAGTTCACTATTTGTAATACGTAAATGTCACTATGAGATTTTCTGAACAAGCAAGGTCTCTGCCGCCGTCGGCGGCAGTTCCCGAGTAGAAATTTACCAATCCATAATTGTGGCGATGCAGTGCCAGGGGTCGAAGAGCGGGAGTTGCCGAGAGGGGGCGGACACAAATATGGCAGACACTGACATGTCGGGAGACAGAAAGAGCCTGAGTGTACTATATAAACAGAGGTAGAGGTAAGCCATATCATTCCTCCCTGACCTCTTCATCGTTCACTTCCAACTGAAAGGACAATGAACATTTTTTTCCCGGCCGTATGATATTACGTAATACTGTACCACATACCAATTTTGTTACTTAAAGTTGCAATGACGCCTCACATGCGACACGACAACGGACGACTACTTTCGAACGAAGAACACTCCCTTGCGTACAACTGTCAAGCACTGTGATTGATGTGGACCTCTTCCGCGGCGCCCCCGCCCTGTCAATGTCATGGCACTTCAAACATCCCATAGGCCATTCTCGCGCATTATTGTAAATATACGCTCAGGCTCAAGCTTCAAGCCCTGAACTCTCTTCACATCGTAAACGAATTGAATTTCGTAGTCGCGTTTGCGCTCGTCCGTTTTTGTGTCTGTCGCCCGCTCGCAAAGTCATGAACCGCAGTGGGAGATACCATAACATATTCCAACTCGATTGAAGAAGCATTGATGTCGGCGTGCCAAGTCAAACAGGCATATATCTCGCATCCCAAAAATCTCGCATCCCAAAAATATGTGAAGCGTTCCAAAAGCACGAAGCGATGGTTTTCATGTTGTTTCCCCCGCTTACTCGAGCTTATCGAGCATTTCCACCACTCAGGACTACTGCGGGACCCTGTAGCACCCCATCTGCCAACGGGTTACGCTCTTCCGAGGCCCCCCCTTCGAGTTTTACCTCGTTCGTCTTGACATGTAGGATGGTCGCGCAGGCCGCTTTACACTTTCTCAGTTCTGGGCATGTTTTGCCTCTGAGTTGATTGGAATTTAGCCGTCCCGTCGGGTTGTGGTAAGGAAAGTGGCAAAGGTGGGTGGAGTGCATCACAACGACATACATTTGCCATGTTTTCTCGCCTCCACTGTTCAATAGTACTTATCTTACGAATGGTGCCAGTCAAAGCATAGATCGTTCAGCACCATCCAGCCAAGTATCTGGATGACGCAACCACCTTGGCAACACCGCCATTCCCGGGTCTCAATAGACCTAACAAGAAAAATGGCACCATCCCCAAATCCGGCCTCTGGTCAATTTTCCCACATTTTTATCATATGTACATACCCCCCAAACCCGTCCCCATTCACCCTCTACACACACAGCCCCCGGCCCTTTTCGCACAACGATGCAAACTGAGCAAGATTTAGATTTAGATTAGATCGTCCGACAAAAGGCGTCCGCCTTACTGGACAATAAACGAGGACTCCAAAAAAAAAGCATAGATCCAGATCGACACTACTGATGAGCAGACTCACATGCCTATCACACCATCAAGGCCTCCATCAACCAAGTTAAGGCACTTCAATCAACCGGATATTGTTTAACATGTCAGTCAACGGGGCCTCCTCGCGAGCCCGAATCATCTTCATCAAAACCGTCCTCCGCGACTCGCTTATACACCAAACACGACAGCGGCCTACAAGAGCGCCCCCGGGCCGGAGCCCGATGAATAGTATCATAACGAAGGAGATCCGGTGGGGATGGACGCGATCCGGTCACTATGCGATCCGTCTCAACCGACTCGATGAGGGGTGGCATATGTGGAAGGTCAAATACAGCAATGTCAACGGCAAACGCGACCATATCTATGAAGTAATTTCCAATCGTTACGCAAACGTTACCAAGGTCAGCGCCGACCTTCCCAAAGTTTCCCGAAGTAGTAGCAGAGGTCAACAAGGCGACCCCTGACGAACACTTACCACCATGTTTACATGGTTATGGTACCGCCATCCACATATTTGTAACTTTCCGCGGGCCCGTGGCACTTCAAACACTGCTTCACGCTGGTTTCGAGTGTTTCCGCTTCTGCTTGGTGCCCATTTCGACGGTCACGCAAACGTTTCCATGGACTGCTCTGTTCTCCTGCTGCGGATTTCGTTAGAACACACGTCGCATTTGTGTCATGGAGCATTCTTGGTTACTCCGCTGCTCTGGAGGTATAAAGAGGTGAATGTTGCAGGTCTAAAGATCAGAGCATTCAGTCGAAAGGCCCTCTGTTCTCTGATCCGGACACCATCTTTGTTTGTCATGCGCTTCACTAAATCTCTTGTCTTGTTCATCTCCCTCGCCATTGCCAGCGCGGCGACCATACCCGTCATCGTCGTCCGCGATGTTGCCGTGGACGATGGAATGGGTCCCCACAAGGGACATCCATCCACTCGGGCAGACGTCACCGAGGGGGACAAGTATTACAAGGGTCAGCCCACTGCCTGCTCCTCCTCTGACGCCGACACTCGCCGCCGGGACACCCCAGAGGAGGACAGAAAGCTACGTTGGGGTAGCGACCCCATCCACAACCCTGATGGTGATGCTACTGACGCCTAAGCCTCCCAAACAATATGCCAGTAAGTGCACCCTCTCAAATCCTCGTGGGTCACATCTGATTTTCCTCTATATTATATTCAGCATAGGCATCCTTATCGTTCATATCATCGCGTCTTAAGATATACGCCGGGGTGTGGGCTTGTGAGGCGGGCAAATGGCATATACTTTGAACAATCCTTTGATGAATTTTTTTTTTGTGTGCTGAATTCTTTGACCAACAATGGATTCGTGTGTTTAACATTTGGGTTTGTTCAGTACCCATTGGTCAACAGAGACTCGTAGCCGAATACCATAAAGTCACTGACATCATCGACTTCGAAGCCGGATCTGCCTCTGAGAGACCTAGTACGGTGCCTTTCTGGGTGCTTGCCATCCAATCTTGGAACAACTGATGAAGGGATCTACAACACACATACCCACTAAGTTGGCTTGTTGGTACCGCAGTGCTGATGCGGGAACAAGCTAGAATTAGCTCTACATGGTGGTCGGTTCGTATCATTTTATGAGAAGCCTGAGTGGGGTAGGGGTGGGGGTGTTCATATGTATAGTGTGGTTACATGCAGCACAGGTGGCCTGAGGCCGATGAATGGGATAAGAGAAGAGAAGTGGGAAAGTGGAAAGTGGGGAAAGACCGTTGCCGGTGCATGGGTTTTGTTGAGATCCTGGGGGATTAGGTGCGGGCTGTCCACAACGTCACCAAAACCCTGAAACATGTATTACCACTACCACTATGGAGATTCCCCGCACGCACATCTCCACCACTACCGGTATTCGGAGTACGAGGGAGGGGACGACAACCACAACAACCCCAACATGCACTTTAACAATGAGACTCTGATCGTCGTCCCCACATGCATCAAGGGAAGTCTGCTTCACCTCCTCGTCCGCAAGATGGTGGCAGCAATAAAGCTGGTGACACTGTCGAAGACGTGTACGTTTTATCACGCATATAGTATCTCATCAGGAGACCCTGATGACGCGCTTATTGAGATGGATCTATGTAGCGCAGGGGCCGCAGCGACGGGATCCGAGGGAACACCGCCCTCGCTTGGTGATGAAAATCGTGACGAGTGCGTCTTGTCATGTTTGCACGACACCCATCCTCGGTGCTCATACGCGTTCATATCAGCACCACAGGTAAAACACCCACAAAGATTCGGAAGCGGATCCCGATGGAAATGGAATGGCCAAGGCCGTCGATGTGGATGACAATGCCATGAAGTTGCTCGATAGCATACCGTCGCATTCTCGAACCACATGACTTAACTCGACGCACCACCCCTTGCCTTACTGGTAGCCCCGACGGCGAGCATGGCCACCTCGTGAAGATTTCCCCTCAATGCCAAGGTTGGGGTCGTGACAAGAGGGAGCACACCGTCCCCGACTCGGGTCAGAAACGTGCTGTGTTCCACTTTTGACCGTGCAGTCCCAGCGGCAAACCCATCATATCCGGCGTTATCGCCTGATGGGTATCCGTGGGGTGCTACACTATACAATTTATACACCGTTAACAGAACCCCAGGTATTAAGAATGCGATGTCGTATGCGACTAGGAGTATGTGGGCATCGCCGGTAGGAAAGCCAAAGGATGAGGGTGTCGTGGATACCGAGGAGCTGAACCATTGCATTAACGGAAGATGATGAACAGACTCCGGAAAATGACAGTAATAACAGCAACGACATGAACATGGACCCTTCACCTCGATCGATTACCCCTGTCACGTCGCAGTGTCGTCGCCTTCCCACCCAAGTCACGACTCTAAACCATAGCCTCATGACGGCGACAGCGACTATACCAACAACATCCGCAAACGGCGATAACGACATTGTCCCACGACACAATCACCTGACCAAGACAATGACGACGACACCATCCGCCCTTTACACATACCCTAACACGACCGTCATCATCATGCACTCCCGGCCCTCGACCCCCGTTTTTGCGCCTAAACCTGTCGTACGCAAATCTGAACCTGCATCACCAGCACACGAGGCCAAGGAAGAGGCAGTCGATCAGCAACCGTTCACAATGGATCGAGCAATGGTACTATCAGCGACACTTTATCTACTTTTGCTCATGATTTCAGCTTTGGTAACGTCATCCCCGCATGAGTCTTGTTAATTTCATGACCCACCCCTGGCCATTAGAGATTCTCAAGAGATTGCCAAAATAGCAGAGGTCATTAAGGCAACCTCTGGCGAACACTTACCACCATGTTTCATGCGCATGGTTATGGCGCCACCATCCATGGATTTGTGGCTTTTCGCGGGCACGCCCGTAGCACTTCAATCACTGATTCACGCCGGTTCCGAGTGTTTCCGTTTCTGCTCGGTGCCCATTTTAACTGTTACACAGACGTTTCTAAGGCAGCCCTCAACTTCTCTGATCCCCTGCTGCGGGTTTCAACTGATATACAGACGTTCCCAAGGCAGCCCTCAATTGGTCTATTCTTCTGCTGCGGATTCCATTGGAACACATGTCGCATTTGTGTCATGAAGTATTCTGGGTTGCTGTGCTGCTTTGGAGGTATAAAGAGGCGAATGCTGCAGGTCTAAAGATCTCATCACTCACTCGAAAAGCTTTCTGTCCTCTGACTCGCATCCAATTACACCATCTTTGCTCATTATGCGCTTCGCTAAATCCCTTGTCGTGTTCACCTTCCTCGCCATTGCCAGCGCGGCGATCATACCTGAGGTCGTCGTCCGCGACGTTGTTGCAGATGATGAAAAGGGGCCCCACAAGGAATATCCATCCATTCAGGCAGACGTCACCGACCCCACCTACCCCCATGCTCGGGATGCTGCGGACGAGGACTACCACAAACCACCCCCGGTCATACCCTCGCAGCCCCCGCCCACCCCCCTTGCTCAGCCGAGCCCAGTCCCGGTCGTCCCCCACGCTGCCCGTGATGCCACGGAGGACGAGGACCACCGCAAACCACCCCCGGCCATACCCTCGCAGCCCCCGCCCACCCCCCTTGCTCAGCCGAGCCCAGTCCCGGTCGTCCCCCACGCTGCCCGTGATGCCACGGAGGACGAGGACTACCACAAACCACCCCCGGCCATACCCTCGCAGCCCCCGCCAACCCCACTTGCTCAGCCGAGCCCAGTCCTGGTCGCCCGCAACCTTGCCCGTGATGCCATGGAAGAGGACGAGGACTACCACAAACCACCCCCGGCCATACCCTCACAGCCCCCGCCCACTCCCCTTGCTCAGCTGAGCCCAGTCCCGGTCGCCCGCAACCTTGCCCGTGATGCTATGGAGGAGGATGAGGACTACCACAAACCACCCCCGGCCATACCCTCGCAGCCCCCGCCCACCCCCCTTGCTCAGCCGAGCCCAGTCCCGGTCGCCCGCAACCTTGCCCGTGATGCTATGGAGGAGGATAGATCGGAAGAGCCCCCCCCCGGGAAAGAGTGGAGAGGCCCGCGGAGCTCCC
>JBBPLZ010000039.1:7010-34876 GCA_038090055.1 Hemileccinum hortonii | reverse complement strand
TCGCGGAACCGGACTACGAACCACACACTCGCGTTACCATGGATGATGATGAATACCGGGTACATCCACCACTTCCACAAAATTGGCTAGAATCGGTTGCCAAAGCCTTATTAAGTGGGGTCGGCGGCCCGGCGGCCGTTACTCCGGACACTGCATCTACGAGGACGGCAAAGACCGCATCAACTCGGAAGAGCTCTGCACTGTCCGACAAATCAAATCGAGAAGAAAGAGGACGGCCACTGACACGAGGCAGGCCCCCGTTGCTTTGCGTACAGGTACAGGACATGAAGGCAAGGACAAGCGAAGGTCAGGTGGCCTGTACGAGTGTTATGTGTCGTTCGACTCCCACGTCACGGGCGAGTTCACGGGTGCGGAATAGTGGCCATGACGACCATACGATCACCATAACCAGCAGAAAGAAAGGAGCTGGTGATAAATCAAGGGGTCATCGGAGAGGGAAGGATCGGGATGCTGATGTCGTGCCGTCCCTTGCTCGGACCAAAGCGGAGAATGATAACTGGATGGCACCACGTCAACGTTATTCGAGCGGATGGGGAATTCAGGGTGGTGCACAGGCCTACCCAGATGGAGCATGGTCCGACGACAGCGATGGCGACGAAGACGACGAAGACGACGAAGGGGAGCTCGATTTAGATCGTTTGCTCGTCCCCCCTCGACGACAACACTCTATTCAGAGTTTACGAAAACATCTTCGACGACCTCCCTCCCAGATATTTAGCGGCCATGGTCCGTCGCGTCCCAGATCACCTGGAAGCGGTCGGGCGAGTCCGTTCGGAGGAGCGCCAGCTGGCCGACTAGATCGGGGAGACGCATCATGGGGCACAAATCGAGGCCGAGAATGGTTAGCGAGTCAAGGCGAAGAAGATGAGGACGTGTATGGTCACGCCTTTTCCAGTGCAAGGTCCAGCACCAAATGGAGGCGGGCCCTTCCTGGTCTCGCGCAATGGACGACATCTTCGTGAGTCTGATAACGGAATCAATGAATCGAGTTTTTATGTTTACATTTTCTACAAATGAATGCATCGTGTACGTTTTAGACTCATAACGGTTGTCCTCTTACAATTTTTCTTACTTTGGCGCTCTTTACGGTTCTTTCTGTGTTTTCATCCTAAACAAGAATAACATATCATATGTCTAATTATGTTAGATATAATAGATCTTTGAGGGGCACGGGTTGTGGCACGGTGTAACATGGTTGTGATCACTACTGAAAGTCGTGGATTCTGGTATCTGGTATCTGCCGAGGGGACTCAGAAGTCAATCATAATTCATGGGATGCATCCGCAAAGATCTAGAGGGTGGCTTATACACACCGAAAGCTCTTGTGCGAATTCGATGATCCCCTTACTAGACGGTCTGGATTCGATCGCATGTGTGGGAGACCAACATCGTTTGATGAACGTCCACTGAGACCCTGTCACTAGCGATTCATTAGGCCGCCTCGGAGTGATGCCTTCGGCAACGGCATTCATGACCTGCGCAGTAGTAATACGGTACATTTCCCGTCAAGATCTGGAGGCAAACCACACGTGCGATCAGCAGAGACGGCGAGGAAGCCCTATGCCACGCACCTGCAACATGATTCCTCCAAAGGAATGCACGTCACTTTGTACTTTCGGAGTCACCTTGAGCAGCTCGTCGTCAAGCTCGTCTTCGGAGACGTTTGACCAGCTCCGGCGCCATCCAGCGCGGAGATCCCTCCCTTTGTGTGGTGGGTGGTGGCAAACGTCGATGTACCGAGTTTGGTCAACAATGTGGATAAGCCAAAATCGGCAATACAGGCTCTGCCGTCCTTATGGATGAGTACGTTGGACTGTTCGTTTGTAGGTGAGCATGTGCCGCACTATTGAATACAGATATACGAACTCCGGAGAGACCACTGTGCATGATAGACTTGGAGTGTACTATCACCAGGATTATCTGGGATGTATGTTGGAAAGCTGGTCGTTGTAATGAAATGGGGTCGACGTACGGTAGTGTAGTCCACAAAAAACCCCGTTGCACTAAAGAGTGACTTTTTCAAGGTATTATAAAGTCGTTCGAGGTAAGACGTCAGTGCACCATTTTCTGCCCACGGACAAACCATGGCCAGGAACCGACCGAAAGTCCGTCGCCGTGACAAACAGGGGTAACACGTTGGCATGATCTAGGTTCAGCCACACTCGTATCTCTAGACGAAGTCGCTATCCACAGACTGTAAGTTAACTAGCACACGACCGCAGACTCCTTTCACCTTCACTTTCTTGGATAAATCTGGATTATCACTTGTGTGCTTGGGTTTCGGGAAGAGACAGGTGTTTATGTTTTAAAGTTGCAACGGGAAAAGTCCTAATATCGTGCAGGAGATTGACGAGATGAATACGGCGCACATACCGCGGGAGCTTGCGAAACTTGGGACGAAGGAAGTTCTTCATAATTATGGTGTTGTCGGGAAAGGACCAAAACCAACGTGTATTCTTTTCGAATCAGAGGAAATCGCGTCAGAAGTGGAACCGGTATTATCTGTAACCTAGTACATAAATCATCATGCCAAAGGTCAGAACTCAGACATGGTTTTCAGAGTAACACATACTGCATCGTTCAGGTTGCATGTCGCTAGCATATTGTCGAGGAATAAGGTTAGGAGCATGTCTCGGATTTTCTAGATGTATACTTCTGTGTCACCTCCACCGCTGCCGAGATAGGTCCCATCGGGCGATACGGCAGTGGAACACACATGCTTTCCGTAACAAAGGGCGGAGCCATACTGTCGTCGTACTTCTGCGCCTCAAAGACGAACGGTTCCATCTATGGATGCTGACGCGATGGACTCGCCGTTTCTGGAGAGTGCCAGAGAGCTGACGGATTGAGTATGGGGTGTCGACCATTCAGTAAGGAGAGACCCAGTGGACGCATCAAAACACTTCAAGACGGGGTGAAGAATCCCAACCAGTGTAGAGCTTTTCACCATCGGGTGACCACGCCAGTGAACGTGCGCCAAAGTTGATTGGTCTGATAGTTAAAATTTCACCAGAACGGCTGTTCCGAATCCGGATATCGCGCATGTCACTACTTGCGATCCGCTCTCCACCAGGGTGAAATTGGACACAAAACACCAACGCTATGGTCAACGAATGGCCCTGCGAGTCGCCTTCCGGTTGCCGTACCCCAGACAATCCCTGTGGTATCCGTCGACCTACTTGCTAGTCTCTGCGAATTAGTTGAGAAAGCAAGCGAAGACACGATATCACCGTGGTTCTCGGCCGACTGGAGGGCCCTTTCGTGTGTCATCGCGTTCCAGATGGTGACAGTCGGCCCTGCCCCCACGGCTAGCCACCGACCGTTTCCAGCCTCTCGATCATTAGCGGTCCAACCTCCCCGCCGTCTTCTACTCTCCATGCCCTGATCGTTCCGTCTTCTGAGCCGTTGATTACTCGACTGCCATCGGGGAGAAGGCGACTGCACAGATGGTCTGTGCTTGTCCTCTCACCGTCAACTGGTTCGCTTGCTTCATCATGCTAGCGACGTCTATTGTCCTTCCCGACGAAGCACCAGACATCCTTCAAAAGATGAGAGGGCTGGTGCAAGACTTGATCATGGGTCGGCGCAAAGAAAGGAGGAGAATCAAGGCGACGGTAAAGATGGCAACACAAACTGTGTGACCTTCGCAATCACCATCAAGGGCAAGTCATGAGAACCGGTAATATTCGTGATCCTACGATGCTGTTGAACCTGTCCGCGAAAAGATCAAACATTATACTGGATCGCCGAGATAGCTTATTCCATGTGTGTAACGCAGATGAGCTGCATGTGGTAGATTGCATGTCATAGTGCGGTGGTGGATACATGACGAAAGAGACACGAAATGGAAATGACGAAGGCATACAGCTCACTTGAACCAGGGTATCAGACACAGATGGGACAGTCAGGCAAGGTCCACGTACGAATTGGAGGGCGGCACCCTTGGTCTTCTTCTCACCACCAAGCTCGAAACTAGAATGATGGGGTGAATCAACATGATTGACAGATTGGAATACAACGTACTGCTTGCAGCGCTTCAATGCTAGCTGCATCTTGTACTTGCATACTGTGCATTCGAGTCTCAACACGACCTTTTTCGTCGTTTTGGCCTAGGAATGATGCGGCATGAGGAACCGCCGTGATGAGTCAACCACAATCATTCTACCTTCTTGTGGAAAACAGGCTTTGTCTGACCACCATAACCCGATTGTTTACGGTCGTAACGACGCTTTCCCTGGGCGAATAGCGAATCTTTGCCCTTTTTATATTGCGTCACCTTGTGGGGCCTATAACGAAGTAATGAAGGCTGCGAAGGTATATCGTGATATAGGCACGTACGTGTGCTTCTTGCACGTCTTGCCCTTGCAGACTTGGGAACAAATGAGCTGTCGAGTTAGCAGGCACGATCCAGCATGACTTACATGTCCGTCGGGTCCTACATTCGTGCATATAAGGTAGGCTGTTGTGTACAGACAAGCGCTCACTCACTTGGGGATGTTGACCATCGTTGTCGGCGTTGTTGACAAAGTCTTGAGGATGTACTGTCGATTTCCCTGAGCCCGGCAATCGCCGGCGTGTTGTACTGTACAGTTTCCAATTAAGGTTCCAGCTCCGACGGAAGATGCCGCTATACAATGACGGCTATACTAGTATAAGCCTAACTACTTACACTTATCAATAATCGCGACGTTCCATTGCATCACCTAGACGAGGTGGAGAAATACGAGATTTCGACAACGTTGTCACCGTAAATTTCCAGAGATCGGAGGTCCCAGCTTGAATGTTCGATTGGTGAGGATATTACAACTCAGACTCCGTATCAATCGCCTTTGTCACGTCTGGATCCAGTGCGTCCCAACTTCCAAGAAGCGGAGGTTGCTATCATCATGCTCCGAGCTGTACGAAGCATTTCTTGGGTCACCATCACCCGGAAGAAGTTAATTAACGGTATCATCTTGTGGAAGCACTTCAAGTTCGTCATCGTCGTCGACTTCGGCTGACTCAATCCTCGTAGTTACAGTTGATCTCTTGTGTACCTTTTCGCGACTTCGTATACAATGGGCATTTGATGCGGTTGCATCTATCCTCAGCCTATTTGCAGTCACCGCGTTGTCCTCTCTGATGTCATAGTCGGGTGGTCAACCGGTCATGGGTGAAGCCAAATCACCAAATGGTTCATAATTCTCCACGTCCGAATTCACCCAGCAAGATGTCAAATCAAGTCAGATCTTCAAACTTGCCTATCATGATTTCTTTCCTTGCGCCTGACAACTTGCGCAGTTCAACCGAATGTTCAACGCGCGGCATCAACTCGTCGAAACATATCAGTGTCATGGTGACGTCAGATCAGGCCAGAACAACGCGAGAACTCGCCGGATGAGGCTGCTCCAATCCATCGCCGATGTGATGCCGCCGCCACTCGCATCCGGCACTTCATTCAATCCGCGGAAACGCACCCGGTTGCGTCCAACTGTCTGGGAGGCCAAACCGTGCCGATGTGTTCGACAGATCAGCTCTGGCTTGGTGTATCAGAAAGACACGACAACCAGGGTTGATGGTATGTATTTATCAGCACGCCATGTCTATCATTGATACGCCAACCTCACTTGTCATCCCACGCAGGACCACATGCATGGTCGTCCTTAACAATCCACTGATTCGGGTCCAAACGGTAAGTGCTTCCATGTACGCCGTGGAATGTGTAGGCACAGTGCGGTCAACGTGATGTCCTTGATGATTCGTGGGTCCCCGAAACGGGCTGAACGGCCCTGTTAAATCAGAGTAACGAATCCTGGTGAAAAGCAAGTTGACCATGAAAAGGTACTTGCGCTCGGTGACCCTTGGGCACCTAATCCTGGTCATCACAACGTGCAGTAATGTGGTGCAGGTTATTGGGAATTCGGGTTAAATGACGCAAAGAAAGAAAAAGCGGTATCAAATTGCACCACTCCACTGAAACCAAAGTACAACGCCAAGAAAACGAGGGTATGAATAGTTTTGATCCCGAGCACATACATATAACTGGGTGTGTCCTCCTAAATCAATGCTATATATCACACGCTTTGGGTCTCTCGCGCACACTCCGCGCTCCAATTAGCGGGGGTGAGCTCCTTGGCCCTCTGTCGAAACACACTCAAAGTACAGAACTCCGGCGACCCGGGAAGGTGGTTCCCTTCTCTTGCACACATGGGCAGGACCAAGTTTTTGTTCTTGTACCGCATTCGAACATCTAGATACGACACGAGCGTCACTGGGAATCCGTAGGTTCAAGGATCAGGTGGAAAGCTTACAGTGTTCCTCTTTTGAATGTGCACCCCACAGTCCGCTTAGCCATATTGGCCCTTGATCTGAGTGCCGTTTCTTGAAGAGCTCAAAAGTAACTGAAGACGTGAATGGTGGCCACCTTTCAGGTAAACATCAGGCACCATCACCACGGATTGAAGAACAACATACTTTTCGTCAAAGACATCGAACGTACTGCATAGCGCAGCCAACGTGGAGTCATGGGTACTATAAACAAGGATCTTCAGCGGATCCTTGTCCCCTTGGTTGACCTTGGTTTGCATTCTGGTCGACACATCTGCAAGGAGCCGGCCCATACCCAGACGGCGACCCTGTTCAGTCCCGACTGTTCAGTGGGACCGACGTCCATGAGAGACATGCTTTTCGAAACTAGAGATCTACTTTACAAACTGTTCCGATACGAAAGTTAATGCATTATCAAAGAGACAGAGCGTGAGGATATACCTGTAAACCATTCGTCCGATACTGCAGATTCCTAAAAGTCGACAACGAGCAACGTCAGAAGACCACCAAGTTTTGAAGGATGTGGACGCACGATCAAGTCAACCACTTTCGGGTCCCAAAAGTCTTCAGGTACCTTGATTCCGTGCGCTGCAGCCGAACGAATCTATGGCTTTACGTCAATACACCACATCGTAAGGATTTTACTATGGCTCACGGTATCCAAAATCCCCGAAGCGCGGGGTGATCCATCCACGCGAATTGGTTCACCTTGAACATACTTCGACAATCTCTTGTCCAAGGTCTGGAGTCGAGGGTTCCACCTTGCAGCAGCAGCTGCGATACTGGACATTAGTACCCTGCGTTCATTTGGATGGCAAAACATACCTTCGGCGAACTGCAGCTCTAATAAAGCAAGTTGCGGACATGATAGAATGTTACTAACTATATTCTCGTCTACCTTATTTCTGTGGAGGCGTGTTATCATCTCTATCCCGCCACCTTTTAACAGCATACCTAACCAAGATTGACGGTATTACACCAGAGGCGCAATGCGTTTGAGGGTATAAACCATGAACGACATGCTCAAGGGACTCGATCGTTCGCGGGACATTTGTTGAGCTGAGCAAATATGCAACCTAGTCAGGAAGCGAACAAGAACGAAGATGAGTCGAATCACCGAAAATAGGCCTGGTTTTCGTTCTGAAGTGCCTCGGGGAGAAAACCAAGCCTATGGGTGTCAAGCAACGCCGCAACAAGGACAAGACAGGTTCCGCTTACTTGTCGACGTAGAGCTTTCGCAACTCGACGCCAAAATTGTACGTGGACTGAAAAGCGATAAGCAACGGCTTGAGTATGCACGACAGCGTATAGATACCTTCTTCCCGACGTCCGTCAGGTCACCAAGAAGGCTGCACAATATGACATTAGAACCATGGTTCGGGACTGTTCGGAATGTTTGCGTACCACAAATTCACAGCAGTCCTCCCATCTCGCATCTCTGTTCCTCTCTTGAACCACACCCCTTCGGAACCAGGTTCGCTAAGCGTTGTTGTAGAATGCACAGCTTCGCGGAACCGTCTTGCCACGGAACACATCTGCCAGTGTTCGGGTATGGACGCGGGTGGATCTACCATACGGGTCCTCACCGGGGTTCGCTCACCTGGGAAGACACGAGTCAGGTGGATGCAAGGAGTCAGCTGGAACTTGCACATACCATGCCTCACGTAGACGTGGACCTGTTCGAGGTCGAGCCCTGAAGGAGCTTGTGGATACCCTTCGACGTCTAGCGGCTCCCCTGCCAACTTGCGTGCGTGACTCCAGCGCAAATTACTGACCATTTGAATCGGTACTCACCAAGCTCGTACGATCCACGGCGGACTTCACGCGACCACCTGCTTTCATGCTAGCGAAGTGTCGCAAGTTTGGCAGTTTGTATGACTATCCAAGGTATCCAAGAATCCGAAGGAAGTCTACAATCCGAATTGCATCAGCTTCAGGTCAAGGTCTGACCACGGCACCCAGTGTGATCCAGCAAACTGACAAGCGATGCATGGCGGCCGGCCGGGCCGGGCGCAAAGTTCGCACCGCCCTGAGAAGATTTCTAGCAAATTTCTAGACATAGTTTCGCCTTCAAGCTACGAGAAGACAGTTGTTCTGAGCTTCAAATGTGCATTTCGGCTCGGAGCGCATCGACCCAACATTGACCATACTATACAAGGTATAATGATACAGCGCAAAACGCCACGAGCAGTGCCCTATGGCTTGATCGCAATCTTCAATGCTCCTCGACTGCTCATCTTGTCTAGCGCGTTCTGGTAGTCCTCCAGCTTGTAGATATCCGTAACCATTCCCTTCACTCTGACTTTTCCGCTGTCAAGGTAAGCAACCGCGCGAGGGAAGCAAAATGTCTGCGAGAAAGATCCGATAATCTACGATGGCAAGTGTGAGGAGGCACCATTTGTCACGAAATGGATTCAACCCACGTTAATTTCATCACCAAAAATCTTGGATGGTGGCCAGTGTACAAGGGCCTTGTTCTCGTAGACGCCGTATATCATGAGCGTTCCTCCCCTGCGGACATAGTTGATAGACTCGTTCGCAAGTTTCTCTACTCCTGTAGCCTCGACAACGACGTCGAATCCGTACGGATTGTCAGCTTTGAGCTGTGCCCACTGGGGCTCAGGGTTCTGGCGGTCGAGTTCAATATACTCATCTGCGGCATCGAGCTGCTTGGCGATGTCCATCTTAATACCCTTGTTAGCTGCAATGACGACTCTAGAGGCACCATTGAGCTTGAGGAGCTGAGCAAGTATAAGGCCCGTGGGTCCGGCGCCGAGAAGGAGGACCTCGACACCGACTGGCGGGTTGAGCTTATCGAGGCCATGTATGGCGCAGGCGGCGGGCTCCAAAAGAGTTGCCTCTTCATCGGTGAGGTTCTTTATCTTGTAGAGCTTCTTTTGTTGGCTGAACCGTGAATTGTTACCCCATCCCAACATCACAGTCAGGGCTTATGAACTCACTATACAATGTACTCGGCGAATCCACCATCCAACGTAACGCCCCGCGCGTTAAAGTCCTCACACAAGAGAGATTGCCCACGTCGACAATAGAAGCAATGTTCACACTATACGATTGGACCAAACCGTTCAGTACCCTCGTTTTCAACGTCAAGTATGAAGTTTGGAGGATACTCACAGTAATGCCTACGTCGGCAACGCATCGGTCCCCGACTTCAAAGCCCTTGACATTTTTACCCATTTCTACGACTGTTCCGATGGCTTCATGGCCGGGGATCAACTGTTATGGCTCAAGATAAGGGACTGATAAACAACGTTGATCCGATAAGCGACTTACCGGAAACTTGGAGATAAACTCGCCATCGTGGATGTGTGCGTCGGTACCACACACGCCTGTTAAATAAAACGACGATCTTATCGGTTAGCAATAGTAGCGGTTCAGTGGGTCGCCGACTAACCACAACACGACACTGCCGAACGCGATCAGCACGGGGTTTTCTCAAAGTAGAGAAATTTACCTTTGAGAAGAACGTCGTCATCACCGACCTGGGGTATGGGGACTTCCCTGATCTCAAAGTGTCGTGGCTAGATAATAACCAGGATGAGATATGATATGTCACAAATCGAATGGGAATGAAGTGACCTGGGTATACCACAGAGCTCTCATGGTACCTTTGGGCATGTTGGACACGATGGGTGGAGTGGAAGGAAAGAAAGAAAGAGATGGCAGCGCCTTCGCGACCGACCCACTCCGTTTTATACTCGTTTCTCATTTCGTCCGTTTTGGAATCTGCCAGCAAAGGAACATGACGTCATTCCTTTTCAGGAAGGTGGCGCTGCATCACGTGGTGATCTCGACGAAGTTAGGCAGTCCAGCCATCAAGTTATCAAGTTATAAGTGGCAGAGGCATCTTGATCATGGATCATCGTCATGCCAGTGGTATGGGACTTCGTTTGTCAGACTCGCACCTCGTCATCCACGCCTGCGGTCAAAGGTATCGCGTTCGGGAGCGTAAGCTGTTCGCTCCAGATGCGCGCGACAGATTCGGCTCATTTTTCGCAATATATAGATTGCTGGCATAGTCACAGAGGTCTTCGAATACCAATTTGACCTAGCCAAAGTCTGATTGCAGTCACAGGTTCTTGATAACGCTGCCCACTTTGGTGGCCCTCTCGATTGTCTTGCTCAGACTGGGCGAGATGAGAGTATTCGGGGACTCTATCGCGTAAGTCCCTCTGCACCATACGTCGTTTATCTATTACTCCATCACATGATCACGTATATATACTTCCAGGACCCCATTAGAACTGGTCAAGTGTAAGATTGGCAGGTCCAAATGCTTGCAGTCCCCCCGAGGATCCCCGACTTTAAAACGATGCCCCCTTCCTTCGTTCCCGCAGCCACCGCTATTTCCAGTGCTTCGCGCCACAGGAACCCACGCTTATCACACGGAAACTACCAGGTCCAATAGCAATTATCACAGGTATCATACGCACTTCAGGTATGAACGGCCTCTGAGTGCGCACCCGATACCCAGCTCCGTTCAGGAGCTTTACATCCATAATCAATCTACAGAACTTTTACCTTTAGGGTCCGCCCTCTCCGGTGCATTGGCCG
Source organism: Hemileccinum hortonii (assembly GCA_038090055.1). NCBI lineage: Eukaryota > Fungi > Basidiomycota > Agaricomycetes > Boletales > Boletaceae > Hemileccinum > Hemileccinum hortonii. The sequence continues at coordinate 23,974 of JBBPLZ010000039.1, read as the reverse complement.
GCGGAGTATGTGTGCTCCTTTATCCCGCGGATACCGTCAAATCTGCAATCCAGACCGCAGAAGAACTCCATCCACCAGATAAGTTTACTCATTCGGCCCAACTGACGAACAAAATAGGAGACGGCAAGGGCAATGTACAAGGCGCGAGGCTGGAGAGGGCTATATGTGGGCTGTGGCATGACCATCGACAGATCGATTTCTTGTAGTGGCATTGTCTTTGTTGTATATGATGGACTTACCTAAAGAAATGGGTAGACGTCCACCAACTCACGTGAACTATCCATGTGTTACACATGATACGCCTAATCTGATCTAAAACTGTACTATATATACTGTACTTGGTCCCACATACAGCCTTCATGATCACCTGGCCAACCAATCTGATACGAAGAGCGCCGCTTCCCGGACCATGATTGGGGTGCATTCATGCCCCGCGTCTTCCTCCAGCACTACTTTCTTTACACCGTCACCGACTTCCAACCCCTCAACAAACTCCTGACTTGCAGTCCAAGGCACCAATTTGTCCTTGGCGCCGGATAATACAAGGATCCTCTTACCCAAGAATGGGTTCGTAACGTCGTTTTGCCGGAATGCAAAGCTAGCAGGATCGTATGCCTCCACATAGGCTTTCAGATGATGCGGGTAGTACGGTGCTTCAAAGGGAATTCCAGAAGCCTGAGCGCGCTGGGACATGAGCTTGGTAAAATCTGGACATCCGATGATGGGAATAGCAAGCTGGATCCGAGGTTCTGACCAAAAGCGGGATTTTAGCGCAACGTAGCGGTCTTGAGCCTCAATGATCGCGTTCCGCTACGTACCGCGAGTAAGTGCAATCCAAGTGGAGTGACCTCCGAGACTGATACCCGCTACTCCCCATTCGACAATGTTTCGCTCGACCTGAGGGTATATGTATGCAGGGATATGGTCGATAAGGAACGTGAGATCGTGCACTGTGCCAGCTGACCGGGTTCCAGGTCAGCATGTAGGATTCCGGAATGAAAAGGACTCGGTCTACGTATACGTACTCTGTATAGTGTACATGTCCACGCTAGAATACATCACGTTCGTCAGTAAGGATACCCGGAGATCGGTCGCTACAATATTACTGACGCATGTTGAGGGTTGTTCCTTGCGGCGTCCTTGTGCCACGCTTCGTTGCGCAGGGGGTCTACGAGACGTGTTCCATGGTTACGATGGTCCTGACCGCCTATCAATGGATGGTTCGGCTAATGACAACTTCACGATAGAGTACTCACATATGCAATGATGATCAAGTCCTTTTTCCTGCTGATATCCGGACCATAGCTGGTATTGAGGATCGACTTCGCGACGGGTACCACGCTCTTGGTGGACATGGTGCGACCGTGCAGCAGGAACAGGGCATGCACGGGTAAGTTGGAGTCGACGCCATCGCGGTGGCTGTAGATCTCGACGGGTATGCCACCAACAAAGACATTGCTCGTAGTGATAACGGACTCGGACATGGTGGTGGTGAGATTGCTTGGCTTCCAAACGTGTGTACCTTGGAACCCACACTGGCCCGCAGTTGGGAATACATGGTATTTCGGGCCCAGTTGTTGAAAATCATGTGGTCAGGACCAGGGAATCGTTACCGGTATCTAGGTAGGGTGAAGGCGGTTCCAACGCTATGATAAGTTAGGTTAGTACGAGATTGAAGACATGCTGTCAGATTTATCCGAACTTGAGTGCTGGCGGCGACAATGGACGAATCCAACCTTGAAAAGGTCGCCGCCACCTTTCCTTTTTCTCTCAAAACTTGTTGACTCGATCTTTGTGTAAGACCTATTAATGAACTGCTATTTCACACAAAGTGGTCTTGCAGCTCAACCGATCTTCAAGAACCCATCCGACATCGAACGACCGTGACGCAGCATGCTAGCCGACATAGTTGGGCGCTTCGACATGTTCAGATTCTGCAGCCAAGAAGAATGATGGTGGGTGCTGGTCCAGTCGCTATGTTGATTCAACAACTCTTCAAGGCCTCATGCGCACGTGCCACCCCCGCCACTCGTCACCATCATGGCATGCCACTGGTAGGTTGCATCGTGAGGCATGTATCGATGCTGAGCGAGCATTCGTGAGTCTCTGCTACTACTTAGTAGTAGTTCTCAGACGGATGTACTCAGCTGATATACTCTGCAGTTTCAATGAACTCGAAGGGGATCCGTATGGAAAGCCGGACAACCGCGCTTCGTACGAAGCAAGGTCCTACACGTGGGCTGTCCGACGGGAGCGCGGTTGTTCCGGCTTGAAATTCCACAGATCTGCGCCCACAAAAAGTACATCCTCATGCTGTCATTCCAGTGAATCCGGTAAACTTATTTGTTTCAAGTCGCACCTGTGGATCACTTCTAGACTCCAACCTTGGTTACCCAAGTTCTATTGGACGATGGCAACAGTACCCCGAGAAGAACTGCCTTAATCCCCGAGGGCCGAGGTTTACTCATGAATCTATGATACCTCATATCGGTATGATTACATTCGAAACTGTAGTGCAGTCGTAGTGTGCCCACAGCACCCATGGGGTACATAAAACCCACGCCCTTACCCTTCCTCCCATCGTTCTTTCTTAGCCCTCTCTCATTTAGCATCTAATATGCCATCTATGAACTTCAGCTTATCCCGTCCTGGACGCAGGCCTGTGAAGCAGCCAATTGCCAACTCCTCTGCCTCTGCAGTAACAGGGAGACACTCCTCTCCAGACCAAGACTGGGGTGAAGTTGACTTGTCGTCAACTGAATATGGCCGTAAACGCAGAGAGCTGATGCAACTCATTAGCGACTTGCGATCAATGGGGCAAGTTAACAACCGTAGTGCGCCTCCGTGTCATTGAACTCGTTTCCTAGTGCACAGACGTTGATCGATCTTCCCTCCATCGTCGTTATCGGTGGCCAGTCAGGTACGCATCCACAACGTCTGCATTTGATTCAGTCTCACATCCTGACCCACTATGATTCTGTCAGCCGGAAAAAGCTCGCTCGTCGAAGCAGTTAGTGGAGTATGTCGCACGTAATGTGGATCAAACCACAGAGGATGCTTGACAGTTCATACTAGGTTAATGTTCCTCGAGACAGCGGAACTTGCACGCGGTGTGTCAATTCGTTTCCATTCTATCATCGTCCTCATCTTCCGGACAGGTGTCCGATGGAATGCACAATGTCCACCAGCGCAACAACCTGGTCCTGCAAGATCAAATTACGCTTTGATTATGATTCATCAGGTCGTTCTGCTGCCCAACAGAGGGAAATAGCTTTCGGACCCACCATCACTGACAAGGTGGAGATGGACCTATGGCTTCGCCGTGCGCAGACAGCTATCCTCAACCCAGATCTTCTGCCGGAGAGTTTTTACCGAAAGAGCATACAGGATTTGAGGAGCTTTAGTTCGACAAACTCGCTCAAGTTTTCACGCAACGTAGTTTCTATCTTCATCGAGGACCCGGCTGCCACTGACCTGTCCTTTGTGGATTTGCCTGGTTAGTATGCTATTCGTGCATAATTCCGTACTGATTGTCTGACAGGCCTAATACAAAATGAGGACACGGATGTGGTTGACTTGGTGCGACAACTCACTGAGTCCTACATCAGCCGACCGAATACAATAATCTTGACCACAATACCCATGAGTGGTAACTCATAGAGCCTTCGTTACCTTTTGATTGCTGATGACCACATTCCCATTTAGATGATATGCAAAATCAGCAATCCGTCAGACTAGCGAGAGAAGCTGACCCCGAAGGAGAGCGCACCATAGGTCTGTTGATATCTGACAACAAGCACTTGCCTCTCACAAGGCTTTCTCATAGGAATCCTCACGAAACCTGATTTGCTCGGTGACGGTGCAGTCAATGCTAGAAAGCTCTGGCTCGATGTGATCGAAGGACGCCAGCACAAATTAAAGCATGGTTATTACTGCGTTCGTCTTCCTGATGATGCCCAACGACAACAGGGTCTCGCGAGATCAGCACTCCAGCGCATTGAAGCAGAGTTTTTCGACTCGACTTCACCGTGGAGCGGTGTCACTGACCGCGGGCGTTTCGGGATCCCGGCATTTGTATCAGACATTAGCATCTTGCTTGTCAACCATATCAGAAGAGTGTACGTGGCGCTACCGCGTGATTGGAATTCACTCTGGACTGAATAGGTCATCATGCAGTCTACCACAGCTCAGGCAGGATGCTGAGCGATTGCTCGCTTCTTGTTTGAAGGAGATCGGTACTCTACCTAAGCCCTTGGAGGTTGATCCGCAAACCGAGGTTCTCGTGAGGGTAAACAAATTTTGCGATACCCTGAGAGGCGTCGTCTCAGGAAACAACTCGGACAAGAGCCTTGCACAGCGAAATCGCACGCTTTATGCCATATTCGCTCAAGACATCCGTGGAACTGCTCCGGACTTCCGACCATTTGAACAACCCGAGCGATATGCGCAAGTTGACGCTCTCGAACCTGAGGAAGCCGCTGCGGTCGCGAATGATCATGTAGAGACTATGGGAGTGTATGACGTCCGCAAGACCATCAAGGAGTCTGTTCCATTCTCATCTTGTATTGGTCATGTTTTCTAATGGAGATATAGCTCGACTGGTTGGGAACTTCCCGGTAATATTCCGTACGAGGCCAAGACTCGTCTCATCAACCAATTCACGGTCTTGTGGCTCTCGCCTGCGGAAAAGTGTCTGACATCCATAAATGATGTGCTCGACGATGTCATCCAGCAACTCATCAAGACACACTTTGGTCGGTTCAGAGTCCTCCAGGACCTGGTTGCGTACGTCGATTTATATTCTCTGTGCGAAGGTTTAATGCAGAGTTTGTTTTATTTTCGTGTAGAGACCTCATTCGCCCTGACATTGAAGAACACAAGAATGGGACACTTTCTGCAACCAAAGCAACCCTAGAACTGGAGAAATCCCCGTTCTATACTCAGAACCTGAACGATTTTCAGGGTCTCCGTGACAAATGGCTTGCAAAGTATCGCTATGCTCGCAGAAACCAAACACCCACCACAATTACAGCTACAGTTTCAATTGCACTTCCAGCAAATTCTGTGTGCGACACTCACTATGGTGTGGAACCAACATCAACTTCTCCGGTCAATGCTCGCAGAACCAAAGTGCAAACCACGTTTACAGCTCCCGCTTCACCAACTCCACTATTGGAAGTAGACCCAGTTTCGCCGGTCGACAAAGCCTTGCGTTATCTAGCTCAAGCGGGCTACAAGGGTCTGACTGTGGACGACCTGGCTCGCTTGTCTCCTCCGGACCAATGTTTTGACGACGAGTTGATCGTCATGGCGGATGTGCGCGCATACTTTACCATCGCATGCAAGGTAGGCCATATCTGATAGACAGACGCAGCGAGAGGCTGAACGACAATTCCACAGCGCATCATCGATCATGTTCCGCTGAAGATCGAACACTCCCTGCATCACGCTCTGGCCGAAAAATTATCAGTCAGCCTACTCCAGCGCCTTGCGTCTGACATGGCTTCGACGGGAAATCCCGCTGATCGTATGAGAGAATTAGTGAGCGAGGATCCAGCCACTGAGGCGAATCGGGCCCGGCTGGAAGCAATGCGGAACAGACTCCAAGAGATGAAGAGGAAGCTCGCCAACTTTGCCGCGTGAGCAATATAGATCACAGGTGTTTCTTGTCAAATTTCCTTCAAGCTTGTTTGTGTTCAGCATATGTTACTTGCATATTCTTTTTGTATCGCACCCCAGTGGCGCAATGGACTCATCTACCATAAGGTGTCAACCCTCCGGATATAGATGTAGATATATAGATGATCCCTCACTTGACACATGTGAAAATACCCAAACGGAAGGAATGTAGTGTTGACAACGTTGATACCCCATCAACGTTCAACCATGACCGTACGTATTTGGATATTAAGTTGATGCTTGGTTCATGCATCCGAGGCATAAGACATTCGTCCTGAGCGAGGTTGAGACTCTATCTAAGTTACTAGTAACGGACTGCGCATCCCGAGAGCGGGACGTGGTGGTGTAGATCTTGACGGCCAACAAGGATTTTGTTACTAGAAATAATCATTAATGAACTCAGACTCAGACAAGGCTGGTGGAAGAGGAGATTGCTTCAGTTCTGAACTTAAAGGCATGTAAACTTACACTGGCAAATATTTCAGGCCCGTTGAGTACTCCATGTGGTTGGGACCGTCAGGACCAGTAGGTAGGATAAAGGCAACATCCAACGCAATCAGAGCATAACCTAGTACCAGTAACTTGAAGTAGGAGAGAGTCTGGGATAACGATCATCACCATATTGCCGGCTGTTTGTTAGGATTTTCCACTCCGGTCCTATGTTACTTGGGTCCGCTGATAGGAGGTCGTATATGTATTACTAGTGTTTACGCTTGTTTCTTCCCCAGGCTTGATATTCCTATTTCTCCTCGTCGTCTCTCCGAGTTCGTCTGGCCGAGATCTTAGTGCAAGTGCGATATTTTGGGTCGTTATGATACCAAGATCCTAACACTGTTGTGCCTCGACCGGTATTCAAGTACTTCCCATCCGTCGAGCGACTGGCGTGACGCAATATACTATTACAGACCTCCAAGATGTCATGTGGCTGGCCCAGGGCGATCCAACTTGACATGAGCCAACTTGAACTTGAAGAATGCTAGCGATGCCAGTACCTGGGTCTGGGTCCAATCTGCTATGTTGATTCAACAATTCACGCCTGACGCTCTACGATGTCACCACCGTGCGTTAGGTACAGTATCGATGCTAAAGATGGCGCTGAGTATTCAAGTTCATGCCAGCGAGTCTGACTGTGCATAATGATATTACTACTCAAAGCCAGACAACCGTGCTCGTGCCGTGACGAAGCTATACACGTGATGATACCATAGCTCTCAGGCTGCACCCACAGAGAAGTACATCCTCGTGTCTAAGCTGTAGCCTTGCGGTTGTGGCGTGCCCACAGCATACATGGACTACATAAAGCCTACACCCTCAGCCTTCCCCCCATCGTTCTTTCTTACCGCTCTCTCATTTGACATCTATGAACTTCAGCTTATCCCGTCCAGGACGCAAGCTTGTGAGGCAGTTAACTGCCAACTCCTCTGCTTCTGTAGCAACAGGGAGGCACTCCTCTCCAGACGGAGACTGGGATCAAGTCGACTTGTCATCAACCGAATATGCCCGTAGACGCAGAGAGTTGATGCAACTCATCAGTGACTTGCGATCAATGGGGCAAGTTAACAACCGTAATGTACCTCCACGTCATTGAACTCGTTTCCTAGTGCACAGACGTTGGTCGATCTTCCTTCCATCGTCGTTATCGGTGGCCAGTCAGGTACGCATTCACGATATCTGCATTAGATTCGGCTTCACATCCTGACCCACTATGAATCGGTCAGCCGGAAAAAGCTCGCTCGTCGAAGCAGTTAGTGGAGTATGTCACACGTAATGTTTATCAAGCCACAAAGGATGCTTGACGGTTCATACTAGGTTAATGTTCCTCGAGATAGTGGCACTTGCACGCGGTGTGTCATATCGTTTCCTTTTACAATCGTCCTCATCTTCCGGACAGGTGTCCGATGGAATGCACAATGTCCACCAGCGCAACAACCTGGTCCTGCAAGATCAAACTCCGTTTTGACTACGATTCATCAGGTCATTTCGCTGCCCAACAGAGGGAAATAGCTTTCGGACCCGCCATCACTGACAAGAAGGAGATGGATGTATGGCTTCGCCGTGCGCAGACAGCTATCCTCAACCCAGATCTTCTGCCGGAGAGTTTTTACCGAAAGAGCATACAGGATTTGAGGAGCTTTACCTCGACAAACTCGCTCAAGTTTTCACGCAACGTAGTTTCTATCTTCATCGAAGATCCGGTTGCCACCGACTTGTCCTTTGTGGACTTACCTGGTCAGTATGCTATTCGTGCGTACTTCTGTGCTGATCGTCTCACAGGCCTAATACAAAATGAGGACACGGATGTGGTTGACTTGGTGCGACAACTCACTGAGTCCTACATCAGTCAACCCAACACAATAATCTTGACCACAATACCCATGAGTGGTAACTCAAAGAGCCCCGTCACTTTCTGACTACTCATGACCACATTCCCATTTAGATGATATGCAAAATCAACAATCCGTCAGGCTAGCGAGAGAAGCCGACCCCGAGGGAGAGCGTACCATAGGTTCGAGTCTGTCAATGTTTAACAACAAGCACCTGGCTCTCACAAGGCTTTTTTCACAGGGGTCCTCACGAAACCTGATATGCTCGGGGATGGTGCCGTCAATGCTAGAAAGCTCTGGCTCGATGTGATCGAAGGACGCCAGCACAAATTGAAACATGGCTATCATTGCGTTCGCCTTCCTGACGATGCCCAACGGCAACAGGGTCTCTCGAGATCAGCACTCCAACGCATTGGAGCAGAGTTTTTCGATTCGACTTCACCGTGGAGTGGCGTCACTGACCGCGGGCGTTTCGGGGTCCCAGCATTCGTATCAGACATTAGCGTCTTGCTTGTCAACCATATCAGAAGAGTGTACGTGGCGCTACCGCGTGTTTGGGTTTCACTCTGGACTGAACAGGTCATCATGCAGCTTACCACAGCTCAGGGAAGATATCGAGCGATTGCTCGCTTCTTGTTTGAAGGAGATCGGTACTCTACCTAAGCCCTTGGAGGCCGATCCGCAAACCGAGGTTCTCGTGAGGGTAAACAAATTTTGCGATGCTCTGAGAGGCGTCGTCTCAGGAAACAACTCGGACAAGAGCCTTGCACAGCGAAATCGCGCGCTGTACACCATATTCGCTCAAGACATCCGAGGAACCGCTCCGGACTTCCGACCATTTGAACAACCCGAGCGATATACGCGAGTTGACGCTCTCGAACCTGAAGAAGCTGCTGTGGTCGCGAATGATCATGTAGAAACTATGGGAGTGTATGACGTCCGCAAGACCATCAAGGAGTCTGTTCCATTCTCATCCTGTACTGGCTACGCTTTCTGATGGAGATATAGATCGACTGGTTGGGAACTTCCCGGTAATATTCCGTACGAGGCCAAGACTCGTCTCATCAACCAATTCACGGTCTTGTGGCTCTCGCCTGCGGAAAAGTGTCTGACATCCATAAATGATGTGCTCGACGATGTCATCCAGCAACTCATCAAGACACACTTTGGTCGGTTCAGAGTCCTCCAGGACCTGGTTGCGTACGTCGATTTATATTCTCTGTGCGAAGGTTTAATGCAGAGTTTGTTTTATTTTCGTGTGGAGACCTCATTCGCCCTGACATTGAAGAACACAAGAATGGGACACTTTCTGCAACCAAGGCAACCCTAGAACTGGAGAAATCCTTATTCTATACTCAGAACCTGAACGATTTCCAGAATCTCCGTGGCAAATGGCTTGCAAAGTATCGCTATGCTCGCAGAAACCAAACACCCACCACAATTACAGCTACAGTTTCAATTGCACTTCCAGCAAATTCTGTGTGCGACACTTACTATGGTGTGGAACCAACATCAGCTTCTCCGGTCAATGCTCGCAGAACCAAAACGCAAACCATGTTTACAGCTTCCGCTTCAGCAACTCCAGTATTGGAAGCAGACCCAGCTTCGCCGGTCGACAAAGCCTTGCGTTATCTAGCTCAAGCGGGCTACAAGGGTCTGACTGTGGACGACCTGGCTCGCTTATCTCCTCCAGACGAATTTTTTGATGACGAGTTGATCGTCATGGCGGATGTGCGCGCATACTTTACCATCGCATGCAAGGTAGGATATATTCCATAGACAGACACAGCGAGAGACTGAACAACGATCATACAGCGCATCATCGATCATGTTCCACTGAAGATCGAACATTCCCTGCATCACGCTCTGTCTGAGAAATTGTCAGTCAGCTTGCTCCAGCGCCTCATGGCTGACACGGCTTCGACGGGAAACCCTGCCGACCGTATGAGAGAGTTGGTGAGCGAAGACCCAGCCACTGAGGCGAATCGGATTCGGCTGGAAGCAATGCGGAACAGACTACAGGAGATGAAGAGGAAGCTTGCCAACTTTGCCGCGTGAGTAGTAGGCTGCGGGGTGTATCTTTCCTTCGAGCCCGTTTGTATTCACCATATGTTTCTTGCGTGTTCTCTCGAGCGTGTATCCTAAGGTGTGACACTATGTCAATGAAGGCTGTAAGTATTTGCACCGGATCGAGTAGGAATATTTGATCTGAGCTTGATCCATGCATCCGAGGTGACGTATACGCCGTTCATCCTGAGCGAGGCTGCAACTGGATTGGTATACTTACGAGTTGTTGACGGACTGTGGAGACTCGTCTCGCCGGGTCTCGGCTCTATCAACCACTGTTTCAGAACAGGGTTTGAGCATAGGCGGCGGCGAATACACCCGTGATCCGAATCCGGGATAATGGATTATCAGCCGCAGAAAGCCACTAGCCAACTTTGCTGTCTGGCGGCACAATTGTCCGTGATGTAAGTATATATTGCGGGTTACACTGCAGTGCGCGAATAGTTAATGGCCACATTCGATTCCAGGGCCCGGGACTCGTGTTTGATGGATATTGTCCTTGCAGTTATGCTGGCTGCCTTCGACTCACCACCAGAATGTTGTTCTCGCCGCCAGGCCACTGGCACTGGCACTGGCTTCTTTTCTTGCTCTCTTTTTCCCTTTTTACTTCTGTTTTAGGCAAAAGACACCATGAGACGGTGACTTGCTCAGCCCGACGTCGATATGCGATCCGAATCGATGCCAGCCGCAAAGCATTACCCGCCGAAAACAGGCTCGTGTTCATAACGTTCATAAATGATCGAGGACGTCAAGGCGGGGCTGTGCCCCATTTACTGGCACTACATATTGTTAGGCGAAGTGTCCCTCACTCGCGTCAGGTAGAAATGATACGCCAGGAAGTCTACGGCTTGTCAGAAATGCAGCATGACGAAAGAAATCGACTCTACCGGCTCTCGCGGTACGACGCTTGCTTTTCTCCCGGACAGCGAGCGTCTTCAAGTTGTCAGCGGTTCGCATAGAGGAAGAGTGGGAGCTTGAAGGGGAGGAAGGGTAGTGTATACACTGGCACTGGTTGAAGCGGATGACCCTGATAACCGCATCGTCAGATAGATCGCTTCTTGCCAGTGGCAATCATTCACGCTGACAGCGGTACGGTGGCATCTTCAAGTTTGGATAGCGAGTCAGCGGAAGAAGGGATCGCCGTCGTCCCTTCGCGTAGCCTCATGTTCCTGGCTCCGAGTCGGAGTACGAACGTTTATCTGCCGTAGGCAGATCTCGATGAGCAGAAGACAGTCATTCTGCGGCTATGAGAAGTCTATGTCGTCGTTATATCTTCAAATGGTTGTTACTGCAGTGATCACAACATTCGTCACTGGACTCGCCGTTTCAAGCCCTGGATTGTATAGGCTTACCGTTCACTCCGCCTCGTACTACTAGAAGATGTGTGAATCGAGACGAGCATGCCGGAGAATCTTGTCGACCTAGATGCGCCATCATGATCGTCTACACATGAATTACATTGGAGATGACAGACCAACTTGGTTTATGATTGGACGATTAGATCAGAAACATGATGATTGTTTAGACCAGCTCGCATCGAGTCATTTGTGAAAATTTTCGTATGCACTATTAGTAAAACTAACATTTCCCTTACTCAACGTACTCAACCCTGCCCAGCGCAATGGCGACCGATGCCCTCTCCAGGGTACTGACGAGGTTGCGAAACCTCCCGTCGATGTCCTTGCCGACCGATTACCCGCGACCAGTTGGAACCAACAAACTAATCGAAGCTGCCCACACCGCCGATCTTTCAGAACAAACATCCCTCGCCTTGCTGAAGCTCGCTCTCCAAACGGACGATGGGGATGCAGAAGACGACGATGCACAAAAGTCAGACAGTAGCCCTTCCGCGTTTCACCTCCTTCTCGCTGCTTTCACCGTATTGCTGCATCGCTACACTGGTGATACCGACATCGTCATCGGTTCTTCATCTGCTGCCGCCAGCGCACCTCTGATCCTGCGGTTGGCTGTTGATCCATCCGATACTTTCTGGACCATCGTCCGGCGCGTTCAACTTGTCGAGAAGGAGGCTGAGGCTGATGTTCTTCCTTACGAAACGATCGTTCAAGCCCTACGTAAGGGCAAGGAGGACACGATAGAAAACACCCGTCCACTTTTTCGTGTTCGTTTCTTTGACGAGACTGACCAACCTCGCGAGAACTTTATCCGTTCAACTAGTTTAACATCCGACCTCACCATCTTCGTCACGCGACCCCCTGCAACAACTCGTTCTTCCCTTGCTCCTCATATCGCACTTCGCATCCTCTACAATTCTCTACTCTTTAGCCCGGTCCGTATCTCCTTCATCGTTGATCAGCTCTCAGCGCTACTGCGAAAGGCATCTACAAACCCCGCCGCCGTTGTAGGATCAGAGTCCCTATTGACCAACGCGCAAAGGATCCATCTTCCAAACCCAACTGCAGATCTCCATTGGTGTGATTGGAAAGGCGCGATAACAGACGTTTTCTCGCGCAATGCAGTCCGCTGGCCAGACCGGACATGTGTAATCCAGAGCCTTTCCTCCACAACTCCCAATGGGAGACAAGATTCTCGCACCTACACGTACGGTGATATAAGGAGAGCATCGAATATCCTGGCACACCATCTCCTTCAAGGAGGTGTCAAACGAGAGGAAGTCGTGATGATCTACGCGTATCGGAGCGTGGAACTGGTCGTTGCGGTCATGGCAGTCCTCAAAGCCGGCGCGACCTTCTCTGTCATCGGTGTGCTGTTCTTTGGTGTATCTGACGTTAAGCGAAGTAACTCACACGCTATCACCTATCAGATCCTGCGTACCCTCCATCGCGGCAGCAGATATACTTGCAAGTCGCCCAGCCTCGTGCACTTGTCATTTTAGCTGGAGCAGGGAGGATCGGACCCAGCGTTCGGGAGTTCCTCTCGAACAACCTCAAGATTCGCGTTGAGGTCCCCGCACTTGAGTTTTCGCCAACTGGCGAAATTCTTGGAGGAGTTGTCAATGACGTTGATATACTCAGGTCACGCTACCACCTTTCAGATACCGACCCGAACGTCATCCTCGGACCTGACAGTATTGGCACCTTGTCCTTTACGAGTGGCAGCACGGGCATCCCCAAAGGGGTCCGAGGACGCCATTACAGCTTGACTCATTTCTTCCCTTGGATGGGTGAAAGATTTACGCTGGGCGATTTCTCCAAGTTCACTATGCTCAGCGGTATTGCTCATGACCCTATCCAGCGAGATAGTGAGTATCCAGTGTTCCGCACTGACCCCCGTTGCTTACGTCTCTCTTAGTCTTCACACCCCTGTTTTTCGGCGCCGAGCTCTACGTTCCAACCGCAGAAGACATCGGCACACCAGGCCGCCTTGCAGAGTGGATGGATGATAACGAGGTCACGGTTACCCACCTCACCCCTGCAATGGGTCAACTTCTCTCCGCGCAAGCCACTCGACAAATCCCCTCTCTCCGCAGCGCGTTCTTTGTCGGCGATGTCCTTACTAAACGCGATTGTATTCGGTTGCAGTCCCTTGCAGCAAATGTTCACATTATCAACATGTACGGCACCACCGAAACACAGCGCGCAGTGTCCTATTTCCTTATTCCACCTGTGTCTATAGACCCCACTTTCCTTGCCACTCAAAAAGACATCATGCCCGCTGGTGAAGGTATGGTCGACGTCCAACTCCTTGTTGTCAATCGGTCCGACAAGACCATTCCGTGCGCGGTCGGCGAAATTGGGGAGATCTACGTGCGCTCAGGCGGCTTGGCAGAGGGCTATCTCGACCCCGAGGCATCCAAGGAAAAGTTTGTTTCAAATTGGTTCGCCTCGTCATCACCGCCAAGGAGAGACACGATATTGCACCCGATGCAGGGACTCGCTGGGCCTGGGTCGCGCCATTGGAAGGGTATCCGCGATCGGATGTATAGGTCTGGCGATCTTGGGCGTTATCTTCCCGACGGTCGTGTCGAGTGCACAGGGCGCGCGGATGACCAGGTCAAGATACGCGGCTTCCGGATCGAGCTTGGTGAGATCGATACCTTGATGAGCCAACACCCACTCGTTCGTGAGAACGTGACGCTCGTACGGAGAGACAAGGACGAAGAAAAGATACTTGTCAGCTACTTCGTGCCGCTCGAGGGCGCATTGTTGAATGGGTTCACGAGCGAACTTAGTGATCGCGAAGAAGCCGATGGCATCAAAAGTATACCGAAATATAGACGAGTCATCAAGGATATCAGAGAACATCTCAAGAAAAAGTTGCCCAGTTATAGCATCCCCACACGTGCGTCGATACTTTCTTGTGCCAATCTTTTGGCTAATGCCTAGGTACTCGGTCAGTATTCGTTCCTCTTCATCGCATGCCCTTGAACCCCAATGGCAAGATAGACAAACCAGCACTTCCCTTCCCAGATACAGCTCAGGCCCATGTCACTCACACCGAAAATAAGGCAGCCTTTAAGGGTCGTAAAAAAAGAGCCATTACCCCCACGGAAGAAAAACTATGCTCATTATGGGCAGATGTGTTGCCCAACCCACCAGAGACAATGCCATTAGACGAGAGCTTCTTCGATCTTGGAGGACACTCGATCCTGGCAACCCGCCTCATTTTCGAGATACGAAAGGCATTCGTTGTCGAGGCGCCTTTAGGCCTCATCTTTGCCCATCCGACCATCAGCGGTTTGGCAGCCGCCATCGATACTTTGCGTGACCCAGACTTTGGCATTGCTGCTCAAGACTCGAATTCTTCTCCGCCTACACCAATGCACGCGATGGATAACATACAGAGAAAGTTCATGCCTGTTGTTGCCGATTATGGGCAGGATTTCGAACAGCTGGTTCCTCGCCTGCGCGATTCCTACCCGCCGTTACCTTCCGACTTTGACACGCGCGCCTTGACAGTGTTCCTCACGGGCGCTACTGGGTTCCTTGGTGCATTCGTCCTTCGTGATCTCCTCCAGCGTCAACAGAGGATACAGAAAGTCATCTGTCTTGTGCGTTCTATTTTGGTTGAAAATGGCCTTGAACGATTGAGGCAAGGTTCGACCGACCGCGGTGTCTGGGACGAGGAATGGGTTGCCTCCGGAAGACTTGAGGTAGTCATTGGAGACCTCGGGCAAGAGCGATTTGGCATGAACGAAAGTACTTGGGCTCGAATTGCGGCTGAAGCTGACGTGGTGTTGCACAATGGCGCATTGGTTTGTTTTCCTTGGGTTCTTGTTGGTGCATGACCTCCAAACAATCTATGCACAGGTCCACTGGGTTTATCCATATGAGAAGCTGCGGTCGCCAAATGTGATAGGGACCCTGACAACAGTTGAACTTGCGTCGGCAGCAAAGCAGAAGCTTGTTGTGTTTGTTTCTTCAACATCGGCTATCGATACCGAGCATTATGTGCGACTCTCGGACTCGCTGTCGCACGCGCGCGCCGAGCGGAGAGGCATTCCCGAAGATGATGACCTCGAGGGCGCGAAGACCGGTTTGAAGACCGGTTATGGACAAAGTAAATGGGTCTCTGAAAAACTGTTATTCGAGGCAGGGAAGCGAGGCCTGAAAGGACATATTGTTCGGCCCGGATATGTCGTCGGAGATTCAAGGACGGCAGGTAATGTGCCATCTGGTGCCCTGAGAGTGCATCTTGGAGCTAACAGAACACGGCAGTGACCAATACAGATGATTTTATATGGCGATTGGTCAAGGGGTGTGTACAACTTGGCCTCGTCCCTGACATTAACAACACCGTGAATATGGTGCCGGTGGACCATGTTGCACGATGTACAGCACTCGCAGCAGTTGCACCGCTACCGAACGCCACACAAACTGTGCTACATATTGTAGCCAACCCCCTTCCGACGTTCAACGACTTGCTCTCGACGCTCTCAGAGTACGGGTTCGCGACGCGACAATGTGAATACCTTGCGTGGAGACGGGAGCTGGAGAAGCACGTTATGGAGGTGCAAGACAATGCGTTATTCCCACTTCTGCACTTTGTCCTTGATGACCTTCCGACAAGCACGAAGGCCCCTGAACTAGATGATGCCAACACTGCATCATTACTGAAGCAGAGGGACAAATCGGATACGGCGTTCACGGTGTCTGGTGAGCTGATGGGATTGTACCTCGCTTGGTTGGTGGGCGCCGGCTTCCTGCCAGGGCCAAGCTTGCCTGAGTCGCGCAAACACCTGCCAACGCTGGCAAATGCCACGATCAAGGCTGCTGGGCGGAGTGGCGTTTAGAAGCACTTAGAAGATATTTGTTGTAGTAAAAATAGGATTGCAATACAAATTAGTCAAGGTGCGATAAGTCAGATGTTCCGTCGGAGGTGGCATGGCGGAGATCTAAACACCTGTCATCGCGGTTCCAAATATTTTCAAGCTCAGACGACATGTCCGAAAATGGCAAGAGAGAGATCTGGGGAAGTCGACAGATCAAGAACGTGTTCAATTAAACTCCGTTTAGTTGCAACACATGGCGATGACCATCTTGTCATCATTTACTCCATGACGGCAAGTCTACGGCACCCTACCGCCTTCAGGCGAGGCGCGCGCCCATCCATATAAATTGGCTTACATTTTCGGCCCCCAACTCTGAATCTTCTCTGTTGCGTCCCTCCAATGAGTGTTGGCACAGAGTCTGAAAAGTACCTGCGAGTCGCCTCGCTCTCGATCGCCGCTTATGAGTGAGCCTCCAACTTTCCCCGCACTTCTTCGTTGCTCAGAGCCACCCAGCTACCTAATCACATTACCCTCTGAATTGCGCTTTTATCGAAGTCAATCTAGTATCCTCCGCCCAAGGTACTATCTACTGGGTCTCTGGTCACCGATGATTGATTATCTATTTGGTTGTAGCCTGGGTTGCATTCTCTTCGTTCTCATTCGGTGAGTCGCGCTTCTCCAGGCTTGCTCTCTTTTTTTTT
>JBBPLZ010000038.1:12933-28402 GCA_038090055.1 Hemileccinum hortonii | reverse complement strand
TTCAATAAATTGATCATAAAGTACTTTTACTTTCAACCACTTGAACCAGTTTTCAGCAGTGTAGGTTGGTTCTTCTTCTACAGTGGACGAATCTCAGTCTGCGTTGGTGGTGCTTGGCAACCAGTCATTTTCTGTAGCCCACCTAACTGCAGGTGAAGGTCCTCTTTCTGACTCATAATCATTGACGTGAATGCTAAATCTGTTCCTGGACCACTTCACTTCAAATTTCCTAGCTGTTCCTCTGGGTACAAACCAGGTAATCAAGAGGATTGTTGATAGGAGTAATGAGAAGTACACTTGAGTGAATGTAGTCATGAACTACTCAAGTCTTTCTGACTTGCATAAAATAGACAAAAGCCTCAAATAGCTCCTTTCATTGTAACTACAAACTAGATGTTTCTTCCTCAAATCCTATAAATACAGTTTTGGGAGATGTATTCTCCTCCTGTTAGGCTTAAGGAGGTCTGGTCCTATTAGACTCTCCTTGATTTCGAGGTATAAGCTCTCATCCTCAGCTTCTTTATATCCCTCCTCAATTACCACCTCTGGTAAACTCTCCGCATGCAATCTGTCTGGTAGATCACTGTAGATTAGGTTGAGTTCCCACTATAAGAGATAACCAGGTATGATCTCATCTTGGTTGAATAGGCTAAGAGATGCTGAACAACTACACAATGGGGTGGCTAATATGCAAGTAACTTCTTTGCACAGTTCTTCTGCATAGGATAAGTTCTCTTCAATGCAACTGAATATCGTCTCAAGGAACCTTGCTGCCCCTAGAGCTGACTCTCTGCTTAGTGAGCCCGAGGAACCATCTAGCTGCTGAAATACCGATACTGGATTGTAAATGTAACCCTCTGTACCATTGTATCAGAGCCCTTAATAGAGAAATCATACTTCTTTCTGATTCTCTGTGGGGACTAGGGTTATCTTCTTTGCTTGCCTCTCAACAACATTTCATTAGAGGGTTACCCAGTGGCGACAATGCCAATGAGGAGTTGAAAACAGTCAAGTTCTAATGAAACAACCAAAGATTTTGACTAGCACAAAGCTTAGCCGAGCTGAGGCTTGAGACAAAAGATGAAGGAAAAAGGGAAGTATTGAGCTCTTAAATTCTCAAATAATTCTTTGGAGGAGAACCAAGAGAACTTGACTGGAGTTCTCTGGCGTTGATTCAAGGGTTTATATACTACATGGGTATTTGTACCTATTTGTACCTGATCTATACTAATAAGGCATAACCCTGTGCCTTGGGCTAAGGGTGTGAGTCATCATGAGTCATCTAGGGTCATGGGCTATACATGAAATGTGAGATAAGAAGATAAGACACTGCCTTGATAAAGGCTGTGGTGCATGAGGTGTTTCAGTATGTTGTGTTATTAAAAGGGTGTGTGATGGGTGCAGCATCAGAATGGAAGCACCAACATGAGGTGAGCACAGCATAGAAATTAAATGAAGGCTGTGATACCGAATGGGGTTAAGTCACATGACTTGTTCACATGACCTTGAAGCGAGAAAAAGTGACAAGTCCACATCATGTCTTGAGATGCAACTGTGTGGTCTCTTGGCTGATAAGATAAGATAAGATAAAAGAAATAGGGGTTGCATGGAGTGAGCATTTGTTACAATGGGCAGCATGACAATGTGCTTTGTCTCTGAGAACTCTGATGACAGTAAAGGGTTGATTCTGATGATTGATTAGATTGTCAGAGAATTGTCTAATGACATCCCTCTCACTGTGATGGTAAATTTCATTTAGTTTGATAGCTTTGTTGCAAAGAGGGCAAGGAACTTTGAAAGGGACTCCAGGTGGGGTGATATGTGTGTCCCTAACTGGGCAATGTTCCATTGGAACAATTAAGAGTTCATTGACATTATCAGGATATGGAGTGGGATGATGATTCTGGATAGGATCTTTCCTTGTATTCAAGGATATGGAAGGATGATTTGATGATTGTCTACTTACACTTGGGGATTCATAGTTCCTAAGCATAAGCATAAGATGATAGTATTCAATTGTGGTTCTGATCTTGAAGAACATAACAAATGTCTCCAGAAAATGGAGAAGAGTCATTAGTCCTTCTGGGAAATGAAGAAAGACTATGCTATCAGTTTCAACAGCATATCTGCCTATATGTAGGCATTGATAGATGTACAGAAAGATGATCTGTACAGTCTGGATCATGGGCATGTACCACTGCTCATTGTGCAGACAGTTGGAGGCATTGTGATATCAAAAGATGGACTCCGCTTGTCCAAGCAGGGCCCATAACCTTTTGGAATACAAAGTACCCCAAATGGTGAAGGGACAGGGGAATGAACCTCAAGTTGTTACGATTGCTCCTCATATCACACTCTTTACCAGATGGAGATAGACTCCACTGACACATGTACGACCTGGACTTTAACTTTCATTCTCAGAAGTCACGTGACCAGCAGCACGTGACCGTGAGACATATCACATGACTAGGCCTAGACCCAGTGATGTCATGCCTCATGTCTTATCTCTTATCTTCTTATCTGCTCACCCTTATCTTTTCTCTCACGTCAACTAAGGTTCGCTCTCACACTCTGCTTCTTATCTCACGCCTGCCCTAGAGTGTACCTTGGTCCGTGCGCATTAGCTACATGTATATAAGGTAGACATTTGCGACTGGTCCCCCAGTCTAATTCACTTGTTTCCCGCACCGGACTTTGTCCCCTGCCCGCGCCTGTTGGATTCCGCTCCACTCATCTCATTTGCCGGTTTCGGAGGCTACCTGTAAAAGGCCTCTACTAGTCGTTTCTTCTCTTTGCTTGAGTCGCTCGTTGCGTTTGGGTTGAGCGTGCCTCTGGCTCGCAACACAAGTGGGAATACTCACTTGAGTGATAGAGCAATGGTATAGTAGCCAAGAGTCTTGTTCAGAGAACAATAGGATCAAAAGAGAAAATGTAAATTTGATATAGATAAGATGTGCTGTAAGGTCATCTTATATACCTATACAAGATGTTTGTTTTTATGTACGATCTATCCTAAAAGATTAAGATTCTATGGTATTCTCACCAATAGCATAAAGCAGTAGAATAAAGGTGTGCTATGATGCAAGAGTATCAACATATCACATCATACATTCACAAGATGAGTAGTGTCTTGTGTGATAAGATGCAATCTTATCTCACAGTTTGATGATCTATTTTGCATGTCATCTAATAATAGATATGACTCAACATGAGTCACATCTTAAGTCATCAGGATTAGATAACACCTTTTAGAACTCAGCAAAGGCTTTTGTTAGTGAGTGAGTCTAAAGCTAGTACTAGATAGTGATTAGATTGCAACTAGTATTCTCAACAGCTGCATCATCTGGAATGCTTTAATCTGAATAGTACTAATATAGCATGATGGGAAGATGTCCTTCAAAAGCTTCTTACCATGATGAGGGAAACTTGAAGCTGCCAACTCTGAGTAAGCATGCTCACCTAGCTGGCACATGATGATGATCTTTGTTGCTGCTTAAGCCAGATGCCACTCCCTTTCCCCCCTATTCACATCCTCTCATCCTCACTCTGCCTCACTGATTCTCTCATCATCCCTCACATTACTTATCTTTTGGAATACAAAGTACTCCAAATGGTGAAGGAACAAAGAAATAAGCCTCAAGTGGGAATACTCACTTGAGTGATAGAACAATGGTACAGCAGCCAAGGGTCTTGTTCAGAGAACAGTGAGATTGAAAGAAAGAATGTAAATTCAATATAGATAAGATGCATTGTAAGGTGATCTTATATACCTGTACAAGAATAAAGGTGTGCTATGACGTGAGAGTATCAACATATTATATCATGCATTTACAAAATGAGTAGTGTCTTGCATGATAAAATGCAATTTTATCTCATGGTTAGATGATCTATTTCACATGTTATCTAATAATAGATATGACTCGACATGAGTTACATCTTAGTCATAAGGTCTAGAATATTGATGATTGGTACTGTAGTCAGTACTGTAATTAGTACTTGTGGTAAGATGTGATCAGTACTATGATCAGTACACTACCTTTAATTAATTAGCATAAGAGCATAATCAACTTAACCAATTTTCTCAACAGCAACCCCATCATTCAAAAGTGTGAAAACACCTTCGTGGGTGAATAGATCTGCACAGGAGGTTTTCTTGACCAAAATGGTTGGATGCCCCACAAGATTACACAAGTTTAGGATGAATTCTAATAGCACAGATTTGCCTGAATAGAGTGGGTGAGATACACAATGTAGGACATGATCATGCTCACCAATCACAGGTGTGCCAGTGACAATAACCCCAGATTTTTTCCCATGGAGCAGAAAATCCAAAAAGGATTAAGAATGGCAATTGGGAATTGAGTCTGGGCCATGCCAGACCTTGCCATGTTACTGGAGGTTTCCATTGTGATATCCACCTTGTCATCAACCTTCATGGTGATATTCACTTCGTCATCAACCTCCATGGAGATATCTATTTCATCATCTTTTAAATCTTTAGCATAGTTTCCACTTTTTTAAAGTGCAACAATGTCCTCAACTGCCAGGACAAACTCATTGAGAATGAAGACACTAGAGAGACCAGTTGATCCATTGACATATGATGGACTCTTCATAACACAACACTGGCTGGGAACTTCCACACCAATCAACTGTGGTTATTTGATTGGTATTGTCACAAAAACAGTCACATGGACATGTGACCCCTTGTCCCATATTTTGGAATGAAACTTGCATTCTTCAAAGATCAACTTGATAAAGCAACCTAGATATTACAATATATACTCACTCATCACCATTTGCTTGTGCTCCAGATCACTCTGTTGAGAATATTAGTTATGCATTTAGCATGACAGACACTATCCTAATACCATTAGGATAAGAGTGTGACTGACTACAGTCATTAGGTCAGTCATACAACTAATATTCTAGACCTGATGACTAAGATGTGACTCATGTTGAGTCA
Source organism: Hemileccinum hortonii (assembly GCA_038090055.1). Classification (NCBI taxonomy): domain Eukaryota; kingdom Fungi; phylum Basidiomycota; class Agaricomycetes; order Boletales; family Boletaceae; genus Hemileccinum; species Hemileccinum hortonii. The sequence continues at coordinate 23,436 of JBBPLZ010000038.1, read as the reverse complement.
TATCTATTATTAGATGACATGTGAAATAGATCATCTAACCATGAGATAAGATTGCATCTTATCACACAAGACACTACTTATCTTGTAAATACATGATGCAATATGTTGATTCTCTTGCATCATAGCACACCTTTATTCTACTGCTTTATGCTATTGGTGAGAATACCATAGAACTTCCATCTTTTAGAATAGATTGTACATAAATACAAATATCTTGTACAGGTGTATAAGATAGCCTTACAGCACATCTTATCTACATCAAATTCACATTCTCTTTGTCAATTTTACTGTTTTCTGAACAAGATCCTTGTTATGCTTGGTCCGTGTAGAAGTGAGTATAGTCTTGGATAACCCCTAGTTGGCTAAGGGCAAACGTGAGGAGTGTCAGAGATGATGTCGATGGAGTTCAACAATCAAGAGTCGAAGAATGAGTCCTGGGTGGAGAGGTACCCAGTGACGAGATCAAGGAGTTCACAAAGTGTTCAATTAAGCAGAGGACAAGGACAAGATCATAAAGATGGAAGTCGACGTGTTGAGAGGATTGAGGACAAGGGACTAAGGATATATTCTCAAGGAGAACTAAGCTAAGGGACAGGTATGCAACACGGGGGTTTATATACCTAAGGGGAGCATGCACAGACCAAGCTATGTAATCAGGGTAAAGGACATGCTTGGTAAGTGCTGAAAGAAGGAGTAATGCCAAGCAAAGAGATATGACTCAGTATGAGTCATGTGCAGTCGGTTATGACTTGATATGAGTCATTGTTGTCGGCCTTGAACAACTATAACTGATGAGTGCCTTAAACAATAGGCGCAAGGAGTTGGTAAAAAATGAGTAGACGATGGCAGCGGGTGTCAAAGACGAGCGACACAGCAAAGATGATACGAGTAGTCGGGATCTGAAGGATCACAGTAATGAGATGCAACATACGAGAGTCCCTTGGCAGAGGACGAGGCTGGCAACAGTGAAGAGGAGTGGTATTCAAGTGTACAAGGTCCCTATGAGGAAGGGAGGAATACAAGTGAACAGGACTGAGGAAATTATGGAGAGTAAGGTAGGGTTTATATAGGTAGAGACGACTTAAGGGCAGGCATGAGAGATGGAACGTGATGGAACATGATAGAATGTGAAAGAAGAAAGGAAGCATAAGCATGAGAGAAAGAAGATGTCCATGAGGTGTGACATCATAGTGATGTCATGGTCTGGGCCCCAGGTCAGGTGACGTTTCCCATGGTCACATGCACTGGTCACATGACTTTGGAAAGGGAACTAATGGTAACAGTGCTCAGGGATCATAAGATATGAGCAAAGTGTAGAGTAAGAAAAGTAAAAAGTGTACGGTGTTGGACACAAACTATAACAGTCATGACCCAAAATAATGGTACAAGCAATGATAGCATGGAAAAGGTGAACCCAAAGGGGTTACCATAGAGTGTCGTTCATTGTGAGACAAAGAGATGAAAGTGTATGATGGTAGTGTGAGAAAGTTGAACCCTGGGGTTACCATAGAGTATCTACTATTGTCAAGAACGAGACACGTAAGAAAAAGTGCATAGACAATGACAAGGCAAGAGGAATCATAACATTACCCCCCACTAAACCCAAAGCACCAATGAGGGAACTTGAAGACCCACAGTGTTGAGGCTTAAAAGTTGAGGGCATAGGCACAAGGGGAACTGGTGATGTTGGCATAGGCATGATCATCCCATTCAGGGTCAACATCATAGATGGGGAACAACTTGTGAGGGAGTGGTGGAATTGGGACACTGTGCGGTGACAGTGGACTCCACATCTAGCAGTTCCAAAGTGAGGAGTACCGTGAGGGCGGCATGAAGATGAGGTTGAGTACATGGAGTGTTGGGTCAAAGTAGACCTGGAAGAGGACAAGGAGGAAACATGAAGAGGGTCACAACAATGGAGGGGACAGGAGGACTGAGGATGGCCTGGGGTGCAACGAAGACAGATTGGGCATTCGTAAAGTTGGTATTGGGTACGCTGATGTCCAAGATGATGACATTGGTGACATGTCTCATGATAACAGGGGTGAGTCATAGGAAGGGATTGATTTCCATCAAAGTTGGTTCACCAAGCTTTAGCATGTTTGATGACATGGAGTTTGTCAGTTGTGAGGGGAGACAAGGAAGTGGAGGGGGAGGAACAAGTGGTGTAAAGAGGAGGGAGTAGTTGGTGGGTGAGGACAATGAGGGCACCACAGGTATGGTGGCAGATGGATGGGAGGAGGGTTTTGGTCAAGCCCTGGAGTGCCTCAGCAGTCTCAGGTTGCTGCAGGATGGAGGTAAGACACTTGAGGTTGAGGAACACTTGGTAAAGCGAGAGAAGGGGGGAGTCAAGGTCAGGGTGGGCAGAGATATACCATGCTAGGTGGGGGTCTAGGACACAACAGAGGATGTTCTGAGCATATGTGTGGTCAGGGTATCCCTCATGGGTATAGTGGGCCATCAAGGGGAGGTCTACAGCAGTGATAGAATGCATATCAGCAGATAAAGTGGTAGCAAGAGAGATGGGAGGGAAAACAGGAATGGGTATGAGATTTTCTTCATTGTCCCACCCAGTGGTGACAATGTCATTTTGAATATTGACATCAGAGATGTCATCGATGATATGAAATGGGAAGGGAGCAATGACTGGAGATGAGGATTGGGAGTGATTTGAAGGGTTGGGGACAGCAGTGGAGGAGGGGACAGAGATGAGCTGTTCAATGGACATGGTAGGGATGATCAAGTGAATGTGGGAGTGAGATCACAGATGATGACACTTCTGATAGTCATTTACAAACTCCGCAGTGTGCTTCAAATTAGTCTCTGGAACCCAGGAGTCTTCTTCGGCAGAGTATCCCTTTCATCAGATCAGGAAGGAGTGGGAATGAGGTGTTTTGCAGTGTTTCAAGATCTGTTCTATTTTGTATTCCTCCTTACCTTCTACAAGATCTGGGGGAGGAGCCAGGAAATTGGGGCCGTGGATGGAGTTTTCATGATAGGGTGATAACAGTGACATGTGGAAGACCGGAGGAATTCACCAGGTTTTGGGGAAGCAGAGTTTGTATGTGATTGGGGAAAGTACCTGTGTAATGGTAAAAGGTCCTTCCTGTTTTGTGGCAAATTTTGGGTTAACAATGGAATATTTCAAGTTCCATGCTTCAAGCCAAATCTTATCTCCAAGGATGAATGGGGTGAACTGTTGCTTGGAATGTGCCGCCATGGTTTGACGGGTGAGTTCATGTGCAACAAGGACTTCATTGTGTGCTGCTGTGAGGGCAGTGAGGTAATCAGAGACAACAGGGACCATAGATGAGGGGATAACCAAAGGAAGAGCTTGGGGTTTGAAGCCCATCATGAGGAAGAAGGGTGATTGTCCTGTGACCAAGTGGAGGTGGTGGTTATGTGTGAATTCTGCCAAGGAAATCTTGGCAGACCAGGATGAGGGTTCATTACCACAAAAGATCCAGAGGTAAGTCTTGACCTCCTGATTGACTTGTTCCATTTCTCCATCCGTTTGGGGGTGGTACACAGTGGAGAGGATGAGGTTGTACAAGAGAAGGCATCCAAGTTCTTTGGCAAAAGTGGATGCAAATTGCAGGCTGTGATTAGAAATAATCTTCTCATAGAAGCTGAACCAAGTGAAGACTTTGTCAAAGAAAAGCTGTGCTATTTCTTCGGCAGTAACCGTAGATGGAGTAGGGCAAAGAATTACTCCCTTCATAAGCCTGTGGTCGACCATGACCATGAGTGAATTGAAGCCAGAAGACAAGGGAAGACCAGTGATCAGGTCACAAGAGATCTGCTGGAAAGGGCAAGTACAAGAGGAGCAGATAGGGATGAGAGGGGGAACTGTGGGGTGTGTGTTAACCTTGTTCTGCTGGCAAGTGGCACAGCTGGTGACGTATTGGCAGACGAATTGGGCAAGGCCCAGCCACCAATACTGAGCAGACACAAGTTGACACATTTTCAAATAGCCTGGGTGGCCTGCTGTTTCATGGTCGTGGCACCTGGCCACTACTTCACAGCAGAAACATAAGTGCAACCTTTAAAAGAGAGGAGGCTGTCAGAATAGGACCAATCATCACAATTGGTGTGGAATGGGGAAATCTGGATTTTGCTATTAGCAGTTGCATGGATGGTGTTCAAAATGAGGAGATTGGATGCTGAGGAGGTGACAATTTTGTCGTGGAGGGTGGTGTCAATGAGATTGATGAATAGGGAGTCAGGGAGAACAATAACATCAGAGTTGTCAGTGTCAGAATCGGAGACAAGATCTGGACAGTAGGAGAGGATGTCAGGACCAGCGAGGAGTTTGTCAGGCATGTGGATGATCTGAAGGTCAAAGTTTGTGAGGTCAAGGAACCACCGGGCTTGGCAGCAATTAAGTTCTTGGGTCTGATGGAAATAGGTCAGGTTCTTGTGATCAGTGAAAACTTGGACAGGGAAGGTGGAGTGTTATAGTTCGTGTCCAACATTGTATGCTTTTCACTTTCTTTACCTTACACTTCGCTCATATCCTATGATCCCTGAGCACCATTTACCATTAGTTCCCTTTCCAAAGTCATGTGACCAGTGCATGTGACTGTGAGAAACATCACCTGACCTGGGGCCCAGACCATGACATCACTATGATGTCACGCCTCATGGACACCTTCTTTCTCTCACAATTTGTGCTTCTTTTATTCTATGACCTTCCATCGTATTCCATCTTGCATGTTTGCCCTAAAGTCCTCTCCCTTTATATAAACCCTACCTATCTCTCCTTAATTTCCCCAGTCCTGTTCACTTGTATTCCTCCTTTCCTCATAGGGACCTTGTACACTTGAATATCACTTTTCTTCATCATCGCCAGCCTAGTCCTCTGTCAAGGGATCGTTTCATGTTACATCTCGTCACCATTGTCATCCCCATTCCTGCTACCAATATCATCTTCGCCATATCGCTTGTCTATCACACTCATCGCCATCATCTCCTCATTTTTTATCAACTTCTTGAGCCTGTTGTTTAAGGCTCTCGTTGTTAAGAAGTTCAAGGCCAACAACACTTGAACAGGACTCCTAAAAGGCTGAACTCACTGCATTCCCCCTTTCCATTTTATGCCATGTTCCTCACACATCAATCGTTACTTCCATTGCAGACAAGCTACTACACTCACCTTCTACCAGTTAAACATCCCAGCCCCTGCACCAGCAGAATTTGATCCTAACAATGATTGGGACCCCAAAGTACTAGCTGCTGCCCACCATCAAGCCACTCCTTGTCATTGTCATCCTCACCGCATTTATCAGCAGGACCCCAGTTACATCTGCTCCAAATACCATCCAGGTTGGGACCAAGGTCGTCCTAATCACTCTGTCCTCTGCCCCCATGTAGTTCTCCATCGTCACCAGTACCTGTTCTTTTAAATTCCCAGAGAATCCTTGGAAGATAGGACTCAGTAAGAATGTCAGGAGAGCCCGCCTCAGTGACATGGCAGGACATCCTCAATCAGTTCCAGTTCTTGGCTGGAATAATGCAGCAGCAAGCGCAGCTGCAGCAACAGTATATCACATCTGCAACCACCACCGCATCTACCCCCACTCCCACTCCTACCATCATTCCTCCCCCCTCTCCTTACAAAGTCTTTGCCAATCCAGGCACTTGGGACAGTAACCAAGCCACCTTCCACAATTGGTGGACAAAGGTCACCATGTGGACCCAGTGCCAGTCCACGCTTACATGCAAACAATCAACAGTGGCCGTTCTTTTGCTCATGGACAGTAAGGCCGCTGATTTCGTGTGCATAACCCTCCAAAGATACATGACCAAGGAGGACAACAAAATCACAGATGTGGAAAAAACGAATGTGTGGCCCAAATGGTCTGCACTCAAGAAAAAGGTCAAATCACACTTCCGCATTGACATCATCACAGAGGAGTCATACCGAAAACTCCTCATGCTCAAACAGGGCAGTATGTCCATAGAAGTCTTCACACAGCAATTCAAGCTGCTCAGGTCTGACACAGACCTGGCTAAAAATCAAGCCTTGCATCTCTACAAGGAGGGCATTGATTATCAGATCTATGCCCAAATCTCCCTCCGCAACCCCACCATCAACAACACACTCAATAAGTGGCAAGAAACTACTGTATCGATTGGCAAAATATTCAACCAGATGAGACTGGAATGATCTCATTTGACAACCAATCAGTTCCAACCCCACTCGAATCAACGGTTCACCGAGATGGGCATGCAACTGGGCCGAGGGGCCCCAATGGACACATGCACCATCCAGCCGACCAAGGAGAAGTGCACCTGTTACAACTGCAATGAGGTAGGACACTTATCTTGTAATTGCACCAAGCCTCACCATCCTCAAGATCAACTCCAGTTCAACCTGCTTACAGGAAGAACCACATACCCGCCCCCTCATACCCAAACTTGGGAGATCACCACTCCCTCCGCCGGCAAACAAGGTTCCAGAAATCCCCAGTGGATGACCGAAGAGGCCCAGGCCTACTACTTTGACCTCTTTGAGGCTCGTGTGTGCCAAATGGCTGCTGATGGACTTAAGGACTCAGGAAAAGGAAAAGCCAAGTGAACCTGGGAGGTGTTCCCTCGGCTACGAACAATACACATGTACTTTCTTGTTCTTCTTCTCTTTCTTCTGCTTTCAATAGGTTTTCTGTTCTCGGTATCGAAGGGGAGATGGACGGTGATGTATTTGATGACTCACCAAACTCTATTTCTACATATGACTCACAGTCTGACAGAGCATCTCAATTGAGCACGGCACCAGACTCTAAAAAAGGTGTACTTCATTCTCTGTTAAAAGAAAAAATACCCCTTTCTCCTATCTAAAAATCCTCCTGTGCTTCGTTCTCTCATGTCGAACCCTCTACCTCTCAATGAGGAGAATTTGACATTCTTACTAATGTCTTTTTTCAGAAAAATAGCGAATGGCACAAATATGTCACCAAAGCTCTACTTGACTCCAGAGCAGTTCAAATCTTCGTCAATGAAAAATGGATAAAAATAACAGTATTTCTATGACATCTCTTTCTAACCCTATTGCCATCACCAACGCCAATGGTACTGTATCAAAACACAGACAAATCACTCATTATGCTTTGATTATACTAACATTCCAGGGACATTCTGAGGGAGTCGATGTGCTAGTCACAACCCTCAGAATGCATAACTTCATTTTAGGTTTCAACTGGTTTTGACATCATAACCCTCTCATTGATTGGGAGGATAAGACAATTATCTTTTCTCATTGTACTCGTAATTGTCAGGCCACTAATGCCCTACAGCTTATTAAAGACATCTGGAATGTCAACATTTGTTCCATCGAGGAGGGACTTGCCAAAAAAGTTCCTAAACAATATCACACTTTCCTCAATGTATTTAGCAAGCAAGAATCCAAGCACATGCCCATTCGCAAACCATGGAATCATGCCATCAACCTTAAACCCGACTTCATTCCCAAAAAAGGATGAGTCATTCCTCTTTCTGATGCCGAACTCAAAGAAGTTCGTAATTTTATTTCTAGCGAACAAGAAAAAGGCTATATTTGGCCCTCTAAATCCCCTCAAACTGTGCTTGTATTCTTTATTTCCAAGAAAACCAGAGACAAGCACCTCATTATGGACTATTGTTATCTAAATGAAGGCACAGTAAAAAATTCTTATCCCCTTCCACTAATCTCTTCCCTAGTCGATTGCCTAAAGGGCACAGACAAATTCACATGCCTCAATTTGCGATGGGGGTACAACAATATGTATTTTGGCATGACTAACTCCTTGCCAACTTTCCAACAGATGATAAATGACATCTTCAATGACATGTATGCTGTCATCATTGTCTACCTAGATGACATGTGCATTTTTACAAAGGGAAAGTCTGACAATGATCATTCCGCAGTCGTCATGGAGGCATTGCAGTGCTTCCATGACAATGACCTCTACACCAAACCAGAAAAATGTGTATTTAACACTGACAAAGTTGACTTCCTAGGCATGACTGTATCAAAAAATGGGGTTGGCATGAATCCAAAAAAGTCAATGCCATCCTCGACTGACTGGCCCCCACAAAATTAAAACAACTTCAATCTTTTCTCAATTTCTGTAATTATTATCATTGTTTTATTAATGGCTTCAAACAGATTGCACGCCCTCTTAACGATCTTACCAAGAAGGGTGTCTCGTATGTATGGGGAGAGGCCCAACAAACCGCATTTGACACGCTCAAAAAACAATTCACCACCGCTCCTCTCCTTGCTTTCCCCAACTCAACTAAAGATATGCATATTGAAACAGACACAAGTGATATCACCACCAGGGCTGTATTATCAGTCTTGGGGGAGGATAAGTTATGGCATCCCTGCGCTTTTCTCACTCACTCACTACTACGATTCTTCATGCTTTGTTATCTGCTATGCCCTTTTTCATTTATCTTTTTTTTTAATGATGGTAGACACTTCATGATAACCTGTGGGTCCACCTTCCTCATGCCACCATTGTACGCATTCTTCTCTTTTGTCTCACAATGACCAGTACTCCACGGTAACCCCATCGGGTTCACCTTTCTCGTGCTGTCATCGCTTGTACCATTGTTTCAGGTCTTAACTCACATCGAGTCATACCTAGTCGCACATGACTCATTCTGAGTCACGCTTCCTTTGCTTGGCATTACTAATTCTCTTGGCACTTACCAAGTGTGCCCTTTACCCTGATTACATAGCTTGGTCTGTGCACGTTCCCCATAGGTATATAAACCTCCATGTCACATACCTGTCCCTTAGCTTAGTTCTCCTTGGGAATATACCCTTAGTCCCTTGCCCTTGATCCTCTCAACATGTTGACTCTCATCTTTGCAATTGCATCCTTGTCCTTCATATTAATTGGACTATCTTTGAACCTCTCGATCTTGTTGCTGGGTAACCCTCCGCCCAGGACTCGTTCTTTGACACTTGATTGCTGAACACCCCGTCAGCATTGTCCTAACACTCCTCATGTCTGCCCTTAGCCAACTAGGGGTTATCCAAGGCTACACTCGCTCCTACCTGGACCAAGCGTAACACTCACTCACTCCTATGAAGAAGAATTATCCAGTTTATGACAAAGAACTTTTAGCTATTATCTGCGCTCTTAAAGAGTGGCACCACTATCTTATTGGGAAAACTAACTTTGAAATTTGGACAGACCATAAAAATCTTGAATACTGGAAAAAATCTCAAACACTCTTCGGTCGCCAAGCTCACTGGCATGAATTACTCCAAGAATTCAATTACACTCTCATTTACAAACCTGGTTCCACAAACGGCTGCGTCAATGCCCTTTCCCGCCGCCCCGACCATGGTGATGCCATTGAGAACCTCAATGAAAACATCACTGTCTTCCCTTCCACTGTCATCTGCATGGCTAATTTATCCATCCTTATCACGCTCACCTTCAAGGATGCACGCATCCCTACCAAGGGCTCTAATGCTGTGGCCAGATTTGACCTCTATTCCACCTTGGATCTTGATATCCCCACCCACGATTAAATCCTCATCCCCACCCATGTTAAGATCTAACTCCCTATCAGCACGTATGGGAGAATTGCATCTCGTTCAGGCCTTGCCTTCAAACACAAAATCGATATCATGGCCGGAGTCATTGACACTGATTATAGGGGAGAAATAGGTGTAATTCTCTTTAACCACTCATCCTCTCCCTTTCACATATCCAATGGTGATCACATCGCACAACTAATTATTGAAAAAATAGAAAACCCCACATTCACAGAAACCAAGACTCTTGACAAGTCTGAACATAATGATAAAGGTTTTGGCTCCACAGGAGTTCAAGCCATTTCTTCTATCACTCTTACACTGAACTTTGATACTAAATTATGCTTTGAATCAGCTAAAATGGACATTGATGTGATCAATGAATATGAATATTATGCAGAGGAAAAACCTTTTAAATTTTTGAATGGCATCATTTTTGTGCCCTCTCCCCTCCATAATGAACTTATCTCTCTTTTCCATGATTTCTCCATGTCCGGTCATCCTGGCCATGATCACACCATTTTCTCTCTTAAAAGTTTTATTGATGTCCAGGAGCTGCTAAAGACATTGCCAATTATATAGACCACTGCCAGGTGTGCTCCCTCACAAAAGGATCATCAAAGCCACCAGCAGGAAAACTTATGCCACTTCCCACTCCTCTTCACCCTTGGTTGGACATCTCCATCAATTTCATCACAGGCTTTCCCACCTCTAACGGATACGATGCTATCAGCGTCGTTGTCAATTGTTTCTCCAAAGAAATCGTACTTTTCCCTTGCCACAAAACTACCTCCTCCACAGATTTACCTATTTTATTTAGAGACCATGTATGGTGTTCTCATGGACTTTCTTTCTCCATAGTGTCAGACCGAGGTCCTTAGTTCGTCTTGGAGTTCACAAAGGAGTTGTGCAAGGTCTTGGGGATTTTCCAAAAACTCTCTACTGCCTATCACCCCCAGACCGATGGC
>JBBPLZ010000038.1:0-12923 GCA_038090055.1 Hemileccinum hortonii | reverse complement strand
TTTTATTTTATTAAGACAAGAAGACCACACAGTCGCATCTCAAGACATGATGTGGACTTGTCACTTTTCTCACTTCAAAAGTCATGTGAACACATCACATGACTTAACCCCATTCGGTATCATAGCCTTCATTTAATTTCCATGCTGTGCTCATCTCATGTTGGTGCTTCCATTCTGATGCCACACCCATCACACACCCTTTTAATAACACAGCATACTGAAACACCTCATGCACCACAGCTTTTATCAAGGCAATGTCTTATCTCCTTATCTTGCGTCTCATGTATAGCCCATGACCCTAGGTGACTCATGATGACTCACATCCTTAGCCCAGGGCACAAGGTTATGACATGTTAGGATAAATTAGGTACAAATAGGTACAAACACCCATGTAGTATATAAACCCTTGAAGCAGCGCCAGAGAACTCCAGTCAAGTTCTCTTGGTTCTCCCCCAAAGAATCATTTGAGAATTTAAGAGCTCAATCTTCATCCTTTTCCTTCATCTTTTGTCTCAGACCTTAGCTCAGCTAAGCCTTGCGCTAGTCCACAGTCTTTGGTTGTTTCAAAACGGAGTGTGTCAACCACAAGATTCTCACCTATCTTCGAGCATACATTGCAAAAAAGCAAGATTCATGGGCATTCCATTTCAAAATGGCACAATTTGTCCACAATGCCTCCCTTACCACCACAACCGGCACTTCCCCCTTCCCCATCACTTGTGATTATCAGCCTCGTCTTGGGGTTGAACTATCAGCTTCCACTGCCCTTGGGGGGTCATTCGCTAATGCTATGGGCAAGGACCACGATGAAATCTTTGCCATTTTGCAGAAAACCCAGGATCAGATGTCCTACATACAAGGATCCAAACACTCCGACACTCCCTCCTATTCTATTGGTGATCTCATGTGACTTATCATATCACTGCTCTCCTTCCTAATGCCATCACCCTTCACCTTTCTTCCCACATCTCCATCCACCCCACTGTAAATATTTCTTGCATAAAACCCTATAAAGCCCTGCTGGCCAATCAACCCGTATTTAAACCTGACGCCATCATTGTGACTGAAGACCAGCACGAGGAATACAAGATTGATTTTATTGCTGCCTCTCATCTCCACTGTGGGAAACTCCAATATCTCATCCACTGGAAGGGTTGGGATGAAGTTGACCATACTTGGGAGCTGGCCATTAACTTAAAACACATGCAGGACACCATTGCTGATTTCCATTGGTCTCACCCTAATGCCCCTCGACCTATCTGCTCCATCTCTGAGACCAATTTCCTCTCCCTCTTCCGTCCCTTTGGACCCTCCTATACTGAATTCACAGACTCAAGATTGGACCTCGAATCTAGTGAATGGGGGGTAATGTTATAGTTCATGTCCGACATTGTACACTTTTCACTTTCTTTACCTTACACTTTGCTCATATCCTATGATCCCTGAGCACCATTTACCATTAGTTCCCTTTCCAAAGTCACGTGACCAGTGCATGTGACTGTGGGAAACATCACCTGATCTGGGGCCCAGACCATGACATCACTATGATGTCACACCTCATGGACACCATCTTTCTCTCATGATTTGTGCTTCCTTTATTCTATGACCTTCCATCATATTCCATCTTGTATGTCTGCCCTAAAGTCCTCTCCCTCTATATAAACCCTACCCATCTCTCCATAATTTCCCCAGTCCTGTTCACTTGTATTCCTCCTTTCCTCATAGGGACCCTGTACACTTGAATACCACTCTTCTTCATCATCGCCAGCCTAGTCCTCTGTCAAGGGACTGTTTCATGTTACATCTCGTCACTGTCATCGTCCCCATTTCCACCACCAATATCATCTTCACCATATCGCTTGTCTATCACACTCGTTGCCGTCATCTCCTCGTTTTTTATCAACTCCTCAAGCTTGTTGTTTAAGGTTCTTGTTATTAAGAAGTTCAAGGCAGACAATAGTGATGGGGAACAGCTTGTTGACAAGCAGCAGCAAGGGCAACTGGATCCCAGTCATTGTTGGGATTGAAATTGAGGGGAATGCCAAACTGATCTATGGCAGTGGGAGTGAGGATATTGAGCTGATAAAACTGAAGTGCAGCGGCTTGTCTGTGATGAATGTATCAGTCAATGCATAAGGAACATGGCATAAATGAAGAAAGGGGAATGTAGTGGATTCAGCTTTCAGCAGTCCTATTCAAGTGTTAATGGCCTTGAACTACTAATGACAAGCTCCAGGAATAATCAGGGTGAGGAATTGAATGTGAACAAGGAGTATACAATGATGAGGGAGAACAACAACAGTGATGGCGAGGATGATAGAATCATTGAAAATGGAGACAAATACAGTTATGACATGGAGCATGGACAAGTCCTTTTACAGAGAATGAGGCTGGCAATGAGAAGGAGGAGTGGTATTCGCAATGTACAAGGTCCCTATGAAGAGGAAGGAATACAAGTGAACAGGACTGGAGAATAAACAACAAGAGGAGAGGGTTTATATATGTAGGATAAGTGTTTAGGGCAGGCTGGGAATATGGAAAGTACTAGAGGGTTATGGAAGTTCATAGAATAAAGGAAATGTAACCATGAGAGAAGAAGCTGTCCATGAGGTGTGACATCATGGATGATGTCATGATCTAGGCCCATGGTCAGGTGATGTTTCCCACAATCATGTACACTAGTCATGTGACCTTGGAAAGCAGAACTAAGGTAAAATGATGCTCAGGGATCCAAAGGATATGAGTGAAAGTAAGGTAAAGAAAAGTGAAAAGCATACAGAGGTGGATTCAAAGTACAACAACCTTCACTCACATTCTTTGGATCACTGAGCACCATTTTACCTTAGTATCATTTTCCAAAGTCATGTGACCAGTGCACATGACTGCAGGAAACCTCACCTGACCATAGGCCCAAACCATGATATCATCTATGATGTCATGCCTTATGGATAGCTTCTTCTCTCAAAACTATGCTTTCTTTATTCCATGAGCTTCCATGATATTCTAGTACCTTCCATTTTCCCAGCCTGCCCTAAACACCTCTTGTACCTATATAAACCCTTTCTCCTTGTCATTTATTCTCCAGTCTTGTTCACTTGTATTCCTCCCTCTTCTTAGGAACCTTGTACATTGTAAATACCACTTCTCCTCATCATCACCAGCCTTGTCCTCTGTAAAGGGACTCATCTATGCTTCATCTTGTAACTGTATTCATCCTCATCCTCAACAACTCCATCGTTCTCATTATTGCTGAGAATATTGTGTATGCTATTGAGCATGACTCATTATCCTAATGAGCATGACTCATCACTAGGATAAGCATGACTCACATCTATTAGGAGTGACTCATTAACTTGATTCACTACACTAACTATGATGTGCTGATTACCAATATTCTAAATCTCATGACTAAGATGTGACTCATGTTGAGTCATATCTATTATTAGATGACATGCAAAATAGATCATCTAACCATGAGATAAGATTGCATCTTATCATATGAGATACTACTCATCTTATGAATATATGATGTGATATGTTGATACTCTTGCATCATAGCACACCTTTATTCTAGTGCTTTATGCTATTGGTTAGAATACCATAGAACTTCTATCTTTTAGGATAGATCATACATAGAAACAAACATCTTGTACAGGTATACAGCAACTCCAAAAAGTGTTACAATGTTTGATACTTTTGTAGTGTAGGTAAAATAACATTTGATGGCATGGGAATTACGCTTAGCTACAGTGAAAGCGTGGGAGGCATAGACCCTTGGCTACCAAACGGTCCCTGGATCATGTGATTTGGCCCACAGCGTGGGAAGATATGATTATTTTAAAGAATATATGTCATTGTAACACTTTTTGTACTTTTGAGATAGACAGTATAAACCTATTCAGATGACAGGATAGTTGTTGTTGTTTGGCACTACAAATAAACATACTCATATAAGTATAATGTCTGAGTTTAAAATAGTTCCCACACTTCTTGATTCTCAACCATTATCATCATGAAATCCCTCTCTATTACCCAGAAAAACACTATTCTTTCTCAACTTGATGCTGGCCATTCAGTTTGCTCTATCTCATCCTCCACTGGTGTCAGCACTGCTACCATCTCCAGACTTCATTCCAAAGAGCATTCTGACTTGCAAAAGTCTATTGGAAGCTGTCCATTCAAGCTTTTCTCCTCTAACATTCGCCATGCCATTCATCTCATCACATCTCAGAAGGCTGAGAATGCTGTCCAGGTGACCAAAACACTCTCTGGAATCATCAATCAACCTCTCCATCTGAATACCATTTGTCTCCACTTGAAAAAATCTGGCATGAAGGCTGTAGTCAAGTCCAAACATCCTCTACTCTCAGCCAAGCATCGCAAAACCCATTTAGACTTTGCCTATGCCCATAGGAATTGGACTATGGATGATTGGAAGAGGGTAGTATGGTCTGATGAGACCAAAATCAATCACCTAGGGTCAGATGGATGCAAATGGACATGGAAAAAGTCAGGTGAAGGGCTCAGTGACAGATTGGTAAAAGGAACTGTCAAGTTTGGTGGTGGTTCTATGATGATGTGAGGCTGTATGACTTGGCAGGGGGTTGGATTTGCCACCAGGATTGATGGTAGGATGGATGGGGATCTCTATCTCCAAATTTTAAAGGATGAGCTCCAGCAGACCCTCAACTATTATGGGCTCAATCCTCCTGATATCATCTTCCAGCAAGACAATGATCCAAAACACACCTGCAAAAAGGTCAAGGAATGGCTAGAGGAGCAGGAGTTTAGGACTATGGTCTGGCCTGCACAGTCTCCAGACCTTAATCCCATTGAACACACTTGGGGCCACCTCAAAAGAAGACTTGCAAAGCATGAACATCCTCCTAAGGGTATTTTGGAGTTATAGGAGAGAGTTCAAGTGGAGTGGGAGAAGATATCAGTAGAGGGGTGTCAGAAGTTGATTGGGAGTATGCATAAAAGGATTCAGGCAGTGATTAGAGCCAAAGGAGGATATACCAAGTATTTATTTTGTACAAATACCCTAGTCCATCTCAAAAGTACAAAAAGTGTTACAATAACATATTTGCTTTAAAATAATCATATTCTCCCACCCTGTGGGCCAAATCACATGATCCAGGGACCGTTTGGTAGCCAAGGGTCTATACCTCCCACGCTTTCACTGTAGCTAAGCGTAATTCCCACGCCACCAAATGTTATTTTGCCTACACTACAAAAGTATCAAACATTGTAACACTTTTTGGAGTCATTGTATAAGATGGCCTTACAGTGCATCTTATCAATATCAAATACACATCATCTCTTTCAATCTCACTGTTCCTAGAACAAGACACTTGGCTATTGTACTATCACTCTATCACTCAAGTGAGTATTCCCAATTGAGGTTCATTTCCCTGTCCTTTCGTTATTCGGAGTACTTTGTATTTTGAAAGCCATCACTGTTGCAGTTCTCCCTCATGATCATATCCTTCTTGTTCATGTTCAACTCCTTGCCCCAGTTGATTCCAAAGCTCATCATTAGTGGTTCAAGGCTGTTAACACTTGAACAGGACTACCAAGACCTGAACATGCTGCATTCCCCTCTTATTGTTTATGTCCCACCACTCATGCATTGACTATCATGAACATCACAGACAAGCCACTGCTCTCATTTTTTACCAGTTAAATGTCCCCACTCCCATTCCTGTCGATTTGATCCCAACAATAACTAGGATCCAGAAATCTTAGCAGCAGCTTGTCATGGAGCTTGCCCTCATCACCACCATTGGATTTATCAGCAAAACCCCTGTTTCATTTGCACACAGTACAATCCCACTTGACACCCCAAAGTCAATGGTCATATCCACCCATCCATCCTCTGTCCTCGCATCACCCTCCACCATCCACAATATTTCTAAACATCCCCAGAGCTCCTTTAAAAAATAATAATCAGTAAGGATGTATGATCAAGCCACCACCCAACCAACAATCCCAACATGGGAGAAGTTGGCACAACAATTCCAATACCTTGGACAAGTTGTCCAGCAACAAGTGGCTGTCACCACCCAATTCACCATCCAACCTCTCCAACTGCATGCAATACCAGGCAATAACCTCTTCCCCAGTTTTACCTCTTACAAAGCATTTGCCAACCTTGGCTCCTGGAATAGAAATTGTTCCACCTTCAGGAGTTGGTGGACCAAGGTCACCACATGAATACAATGTCAAACCATGCTGACAAACAAGCAGGCCACTGTAGCCATGCTCTTATGGCAAGCTAGATGAAAAGATTTACATAATCCAACCAGAAGAATTTGTAGTTAAAAACCAGGAATCTAAGGTTTGTCACTTATGAAAAGCCATTTACAGTCTCAAGCAAGCAGCCCTTCAATGGAACAAGCTGCTTCATCAAAGCCTTGTGTCCTTCAGATTCAAAAGATGCACTTCAGATTCTGGAGTTTACATTAAATTCATTGGCAAGAATATTATTCTTATAGTCATTTATGTTGACAATGCTTTATTCTTGGATAGTAACAAGTCTCAAATCCTCTTCCACAAGAAACACTTCATGCAAAAATGGGAATCACAAGATCTTGGCGAAGCCAAAGAATATCTTGGTATGAGAATAACAAGGGATCATAGAGCTAAGTCCCTTATCCATGACCAAACAAAATATGCTGCTAAAGTAGTAAAGTGTTTTGGTCAGGGAAACTGTAAAGAAACTACAGTACCTTTACCTACTGGATACATTCCAAGACCAAATGAAGGAAAAGAAGATTCAAATCTTCAAAGTTGTTATCAATCTGTAATCAGTTCCCTGCTTTACATCATGCTTGGAACTAGACCTGATATAGCATATGCTGTGTGATCAAGATATCACAGTTCTCTTTCAATCCATTGGAAAAATGTATGCAAAAAGCTATTCAAATCATGCAATATCTTTCACATTCCCAGGACTTATGCATTAAATACAAAGCCACTGGAGACAACTCAGGTCTGATTACCTATTCTGACACTGATTGGGCAGGTGATGTGGAAACATCTCGCTCCACAACTGGATATACAATGTTTTTTGCAAATGGAATAGTCTTATGGCTTTCCAGATGACAAAAATATGTTAGACTTTCCTCCACAGAAGCAGAATACTGTGGAATGACTGAGTGTGTGTCATGATTGCTTCTCATCTTCCCCTCTTTTCCAGATGGAGACAGACTCCACTGCAACATGTATGCTCTGGACTTTAACTTTCTTTCTCAGAAGTCACGTGACTAGCAGCAAACGACCATGGGACATATCACATGACCAGGCCTAGACCCAGTGATGTCATGCCTCATATCTTATCTCTGATCTTCTTATCTGCTCACCCTTATCTTTTCTCTCACATCAGACAAGGTTCACTCTCACACCTTGCTTCTATTCTCATGCCTGCCCTAAAGTGTGCCTTGGTCTGTGCACACTCTGTACCATGTATATAAGGTAGCACTTTGTGATTGGTACTCCAGTTTAACTCACTTATCTCCTGTACCAGACTTTGTCCCTTGCCTGCATCACTGAGTTCTGCTCCTCTCATCTCATTTGCCAGTTTGGGACTACCTGTAAAAGATCCCTACTTGTTGTCTTTCTCCTTGTTTGAGTTGCTCATTGTGATTTGGGTTGAGCATGCCTTTGGCTTGCAACAGTGTGCTAAACAACTACAATGGATTCTCAATCTTTTCAGAGAACTACATACACCACTAGATCACATTCCTATGTGTGTGGATAATTAAGGAGCTATCTTTCTAGCATCTAATCCAGCACAAGAAGATCATACCAAACATGTTTGCATTTTTCAGCATTACATTCATGAAGCTGTTGAGCATAATGAGGTGGAACTATTCTATGTTACCACTAACATGCAATTTGCAGACATCTTTACAAAGAACCTTGGAAAGATCAAATTCCCAAAGGGTAGAAAACAACTCATACTCATATCATTCCCAACATGAGCAGTGAGGAGGAGTGTTGAGAATACTAGTTGTGATCTTATCGCTATCTAGTATTAGCCTTAGACTCACTCATTAGCGAAAGCCTTCACTGAGTTCTAAAGATGTTATCTAATCCTGATGACTTAAGATGTGACTCATGTCAAGTCATATCTATTATTAGATGACGTGCAAAATAGATCATCTAACTGTGAGATAAGATTGCATCTTATCACATGAGACACTACTTATCTTGTGAATATGATGTGATATGTTGATACTCTCACATCATCACACACCTTTATTCTAGTGCTTTATTCTATTGGTTAGAATACCATAGAACTTCTATCTTTTAGGATAGATAGTACATAAATACAAATATCTTGTACAGGTATATAAGATTGCATTGCAGTGTATATTATCTTTATTGAATTTACATCTTCTCTTTCAATCTCACTGTTCTCTGAACAAGACCCTTGGTCACTGTACCATTATTCTATCACTCAAGTGAGTATTCCCACTTGAGGTTCATTCCCCTGTCCCTTTGCCATTTGGAGTATTTTGTATTCCAAAAAGAACAATGGTATGCTATGATGTGAGAGTATCAACAGATCACATTATGCATTTACAAGATGAGTAATGTCTGACATGATAAGACACAATCTTTTCCCACAGTTAGATGATCTATTTCACATGTCATCTAATAATAGATATGACTCAATATGAGTCACTTTTAAGTTATCAGGATTAGATAACACCTTTAGAATTCAGCAAAAGCTTTTGCTGATAAGTGAGTTTAAAGCTAATACAAGATTGTGATTAGATCACAACTAGTATTCTCAACACCAGCCAAATTTGGGACTTGAGAAATGTAATTAGGATTGTGCTTCAACTTCAACATCAAAATATGGGTTGTTGCATTAACAAGTGCAAATCTGAAGTTATCTGAGTCACCTAGATGTTCAGCAGTCAACAATATTATGATATTGTGATAGCAATGTTATCTAATCTACTGGCATGATGGTAGCATATACAATGACTTCAAAAGCATTACAATATTCAATATTTTGTAGTGTAGCTAAAATAACATTTGAACATGTGGAACCTTTGCTTAACCATAGTGGAACTGTGGGAGACATGGACTCTTGGCTATATAATGATCCCTAGGTCATGTTATTTGGTCCAATGAGTGTAAAGATATGATTATTTTAAAGCAAACATGTCATTGTAACACTTTTTGTACTTTTGAGATGGACTAGGGTATTTGCATAAAATCAATACTTGGTATATCCTCCTTTGGCTCTACCTAAATCCTTCTAGGCATACTCTCAATCAACTTTGGACACTCCTCTATTGGTATATTCTTCCACTTTACCTGAGTTCTTTTCCACAACTTCAGAATATCTGTTAACGGCCTTGAACAACCTAATGACGAGTACCAGGTACAACTGGGACAAGGAACTGATAAAAGATGAAGAACCAACAGCAGCGAGTGTCGGCAATGAGAGAGACAACAAAGATGAGCTGATTATTGAAGATGGGGATAAGAATAGTTACAATATGGAGCATAGATGAGTCCCTTTACAGAGGACAAGACTGGCAAGAAAGGAGTGGCATTTGCAATATACTAGGTCCCTATGAGGAAGGGAGGAATACAAGTGAACAG
Organism: Hemileccinum hortonii; assembly: GCA_038090055.1. Classification (NCBI taxonomy): domain Eukaryota; kingdom Fungi; phylum Basidiomycota; class Agaricomycetes; order Boletales; family Boletaceae; genus Hemileccinum; species Hemileccinum hortonii. Next base: position 3,296 of record JBBPLZ010000038.1, on the reverse strand, counting down.
GACTAAGGAAATTATGGGGAGTGAGGAAGGGTTTATATAGATAGAGAGTACTTTAGGGTAGGCATGTGAAATGGAATGTCCTGGAATGCAGTAGAATGTCATGGAACAAAAGAAAATGGAATGTGAGAGAAAGTATGTCCATAAGGTGTGACATCATAGATAATGTCATGGGCTAGACCTCTGGTCATGTGATGTTTCCCATGGTCATGTGCATTGGTCACGTGACTTTGGAAAGAGAAATTAAAGTAAATGGTGCTTAGGGATCATAGGATATGAGTGAAGGCAAAATGAAGAAAAAGTAAAGAGCATACAGTGTTGGACATGAACTACAACATTACCTCCCATTCACTAGATTTGAGGTCCAATCTCAAGTCTGTGAATTTGGTGTAGGAGGGTCCAAAGGGATGGAAGAGGGAGAGGAAGTTGGTCTCAGAGATAGAGCATATGGGTCTAGGAGCGTTAGGGTGAGATCAATGGAAATCAGCAATAGCGTCCTGCACGTGTTTTAAGTTAACAGCCAGCTCCCAGGTACAATCCACTTTGTCCCATCCCTTCCAGTGGATGAGATATTGAAGTTTCCCACGGTGAAGACGTGATGTGGCAATATGATCAATCTTGTACTCTTTGTGCCAATCCTCGGTCACAGTTATGGCGTCAGGTTTAAATATGGGTTGACTGGCCAGTGGGGCTTTGTAGGGTTTCACACAGGAGATGTTTATGGTAGGGTGGATGGAGACATGGGGGGGGAGGTGAAGAGTGATGACATTAGAGAGGAGGGTGGTGATACAGTAGGGGCTGATGAATTTCTGAGTTAATTTACATGCAGGGTAGGGGAGAGAGAGATGCTCAGTGGAGAGCCACACGAGATCGCTGATAGAATAAGAGGGGGCGTCGAAGTATTTGGATTCTTGTTCGTGGGACATCTGATCCTGGGTTTTTGCAAAATGGCAAATATTTCATCATGGTCTTTGCCCATAGTGTTAGTGAATGACCCCTCAGGGGTAGTAGAGGAGGAAGGTTCAAAGCCTAGATGGGGTTGATAATTATGAGTTACAAAAAAGGGGGAAGTGCCAGTGGTGGTGGTAAGGGAGGCATTGTGGATGAATTGTGCCATTTTGAGATGGGATGCCCATGAATCCTGCTTCTTTGTGACATATGCTTGAAGATTGGCTAGAATCTCACAGTTGATGCACTCTGTTTGTCCATTGGTCTGGGGTGGTAAGCAGTAGAGAGTTTTTGAGAGATCCTCAAGACCTTGCACAACTCCTTTGTGAACTCCGAGACAAACTGGGGGCCTTGGTCTGATACTATGGAAGAGGGAAGTCCGTGAGAACACCATACGTGGTCTCTAAATAAAAGGGCTAAGTCCAAAAAAGAGGTGGTTTTATAGCAGGGGAATAGAACAATTTCTTTTGAGAAACGATTGACAATGATGTCAATAGCATCATACCCATTAGAGGTGGGGAAACCAGTGATGAAATCTATGGAAATGTTCATTCAAGGGTGAGAGGGAATGGGGAGTGGCATAAGTTTTCCTGCTGGTGGCTTTGACAATCCCTTTGTGAGGAAGCACACCTAGCAGTGGTCTATATAGTTGGCTATATCTTTAGCGGCACCTGGCCACCAGTAAAACATTTTGAGAGAAAAGATGGTGTGGTCGCAGCCAGGGTGACCAGACATGGGAGAGTCATGAAAAAGTGAGATCAGTTCATTGCGAAGGGAAGTGTTGCGAGCCAAAGGCATGCTCAACCCAAACGCAACAAGCAACTCAAACAAGAAGAGAAAACAATGAGTAGGGACCTTTTACAGGTAGTTCCCGAAACCAGCAAATGAGATGAGGGGAGCGGAACTCAACAGGTGCGGGCAAGGGACAAAGTCCAGTGCGGGAAACAAGTGAATTAGACTGGGGAACTAGTTGCAAAGGTCTACCTTATATACATGTAACTAATGTGCACGGACCAAGGTACACTCTAGGGCAGGCGTGAGAGAAGAAGCAGGGTGTGAGAGCAAACCTTAGTTGACGTGGGAGGAAAGATAAGGGTGAGCAGATAAGAATGATAAGAGATAAGACATGAGGCATGACATCATCGGGCCTAGACCTAGTCATGTGATATGTCTCACGGTCACGTGCTGCTGGTCATGTGACTTCTGAGAAAAGAAAGTTAGAGTCCGAGTCGTACATGTGTCAGTGGAGTCTGTCTCCATCTGGTAAAGAGTGTGAGGTGAAGAGCAATCGTAACAGGAAGGGGGCACAAAAATGATGCCATTTGAAGTTTTAAACAGTTTTTTGTCTGCATAATATTCGTATTTGTTGATCATGTCAATGTTCATTTTGACTGATTCGAAACATAATTTAGTATCAAAGTTCAGGGTGAGAGTAGTAGAAGAGATAGCTTGAACTCCTGTAGAGCCAAAATCTTTATTGTTACGTTCTGACTCATCTAGAGTCATTGTTTCTGTTAGTGTGGGGTTTTCTATTTTTTCAATAATTAGTTGGGGGATATGATCGCTGCCAGATACATGAAAAGGGGAAGAGGAATGGTTGAAGAGGATTATGCCTATTTCTCCCCTATAATTGGTGTCAATGACTCTGGCCATGACATCAATTTTATGTTTGAAGGCAAGGCCTAAACAAGGCACAATCCTCCCGTATGTGCTGATAGGGAGTTGAATCTTGACATGGGTGGGGATAAATGCTTGATTGTGGGTGGGGATGTCAAGATCCAAGGTAGAGTAGAGGTTGAAGCATGCAGCCGCATCAGAGCCATTGGTAGGGATGTGGGCATCCTTGGAGGTGAGTGTAATGGGAATGGATAAGTTAGCAGTATGGATAATAGTAGAGGGAAAGATGGTAATATTTTCGTTTAGATTTTCAACAGCTTCGCCATGATTAGGTCAACAAGAGAGGACATTGGCGTGGCTGTTGGTGTTTCCTGACTTATAAATGAGGGTGTAGTTGAATTCCTGTAGTAACTCATGCCAGCGAGCTTGGCAACCAGAGAGGGTTTGTGGTTTTTTCCAATATTCGAGATTTTTGTGGTCTATCCAGATTTCGAAGTTAGCTTTTCCAATAAGATAATGATGCCACTCCTCCAGAGTGTGAATAATAGCAAGTTCTTTGTCATAAACAGGGTAATTGTTGCAAGTCAAGCGACTGCCACACTGAACTTGACACAAACGGCGGGAACGAGAAAAACGAAAGAAACGACGACGAGGACGGTTTCCTTTACAAGGGATACCGACAAACGACTGGCGAGATGGAAGGTGGAGCGGTACTCAAGTTCGTCTCGACAGGG
>JBBPLZ010000037.1:0-35376 GCA_038090055.1 Hemileccinum hortonii | reverse complement strand
CCTAATAACAAACACACCTTTACTCTTCGAATACGAAAACATGCTCGTAGGATGGGCCAAGCTTGCTTGGACGCTCCCGCCCGTACCGATAGGCCCCGCAGCAGCGCTGACGTTTCCACCAATGGTGACGTTCCCGCCCAGGGAGAACGCGCGCACGGCGTCTTCCGAGTTGAGAACGATGACAAAATCGGTGATGTCTGCGCCGATTTGGAGGCCCCATCCGAGACCGCCTGTGGCGATGCATGAAGGCGCGGACCAGGAGCCGTCGGGGAGACGGGCAATGACGAGACCCGAGCCGGCTTTTCCGGAGAACATGAAGCCGGCCTTGATTACTTGGAAGACGGCGAGGCCTAGAGGGCGAGGGTGAGCATGGGTGAGGGGTCGGACGGGTGTGGGTCGAGCGTACCTCGTGCATGTTGTAACACTGCTTTGGGGATGGCGTTGAGCGCAGACTCGGGTTGGTTAGGATCGGCTGTTTCAGAGGTGGTCCCGCCCGGTGGTCAGATGAGTCTCTGAGATGTTTGGCGGGGAATACTGACCCAGGAAACTTGCCAGGATCTTGGCTGCCTTGTCCGCCTCACCGGGGAGGGTGAATCCTTGGACCAAATCGCGCGAGCCAGAGGCGACCCGTGAAGAGCCTTCCTTGACGAGAGCAGTAGCTTGTACGCCTGCTCGTTGGGCACCGCGCTTGATCTTGTCAAGCATGGACATCGTGGTCAAGGTCTATGGTGCAGGACTACGCGCTCGTACAGCAGTCGGTTATGTAATACGCAGTCTACCAAGTACGCTTAGCCCACACTTTACGTTGATACTCGAGTAGTATAGGAACAAGATCGAACAGTCCAAACTCTGGCCAATATGTGTCTACCATGTGCAGTTGTGTGTGTTCACAACACTGAGCAGCGTATAAATGATTGTGGGTGACAAAGTGGGCAAGGACCGCTCACCTGCCAAGTCAAGAATCCACTTAGCCGTTTGACCCCACTCGTGCGTACAAAGATGTCGAGTGGGGGACTGCCTGCAAGAGAGGTAGATAGGTGGGAGTCGATGGACTCCTCGGTAATCGTGCTAGCCGACGTTTCCGGCGAGAGTATGAACAAAGGGAACGGGGCCACTCACCTCCCGTCCAAATCACCAGCCGAAATCGCTTCTTGAACGACACTCTCGACGGCGGTCGTGATCTCGTCATGCGACGCGTAAGGCGCACACACATTGAGGATCGCACTGTCATGTCTGAGGTAGAAACGCGTTTGTGAACACGAGCAAGAAACAGACGCACGCATTGTTGTGCCGGGTCATGTTTTCTGCCTTTTCTATGGCTGTCTGCACGCTCAGAGGGAGGAGCTCTCGTCTTCCTAGCACGTTCAAACGGACACCGTATTTATCAAAAATCTCGCTTTGCCACGAAGCATGAACGAAACTCGCCGAATGCCAAGAGGACCATAAACATACCCGCGCTGCGCCATTTCGACAAGCCTCTCCTCGGCAAGATTCATAATCGTGTCCACTTCATCTTTAGGTCGGTTGAAGTTCTCGATTGCAAACGCGTACACGGTCACGCAGTGTATGCGCAGGCGCAGGCAGAGCTCTAGGACCTGGACACGAAGACATGTCAGGGCATGGATCGCCTCTTTCTGCTAGGATACATACCCAAAGCAGATTTTTGAAGCCATCCGGATGGCCTTGTCTGCCTTCTTTGCCTAGTTTTCTTGCGTACCTCCTGTTCCCGTCCATCTCAAACGAGATATGTCTCGGCATGGGTCCAGTAGCCAGGATATCGAGCAACAAGTAAATGAGCCATATTCTGATGTTGTGGATGAGCGCCGAGAACATGGTCCACGCACAGCCACATTTAATAGGCCTTCTACTAGCCCAAGCGGGCCTAAAAAGGTTGAACCATGGCCAACGTCCAGGACGAGGAGCGCCCGCTGTTGGAGGACGAACAAGTCAACGTCCAACCAACTAAAGTGGTCAATTCATGTTCGACACGGAAGATTTTGGCTTCCCTATCTGCCCTCGTCCTCCTTTCCGTCAGTGGAGCCGCCTACTTTGGTGCTCAGACGTCACCGCAACCGACGAGAGACACCTTCTCTAACGGGACACACGAGTTCAAGAGGACCGTCATTCTCATTTCTATCGATGGACTTAGGCAAGTCGGGCCTTGTCTACTCTCCTTCACATACTCAACCCAACGACAGCGCAAGCTATCTGGACCGTGGGTTGACCCCCCATTTACTAGATATAAGCAAACAGGGTTTGAGAGCCAAATACATGAAGCCTATATTCCCAGTCAGTTTACTTTCTCCGTGTTCTTTGCTATCGTTGACCTGCTTTACCAGACATTGACGTTCCCGTGAGTCTCATTCGAAACCATGTCATCTCAGCTGACAATTCGACCTCTAGGAACCACTGGACTTTAATGTACGCCGTCTCTTATTATCCGTTCTTCATTGTCTGATGCCAGCTCCGCAGGACTGGTTTGTATGCCGAATCACACGGCATCGTCGCCAATGTGCGTTCAACTGGTCGGTTGCTCGCAGTGATTGACAATGTCTCGTCATAGAACTTTTTCGACCCCGTATCGAATACCGAGTTTTGGTACAACCGTGCAGAGTCCGCGCATGTACCCGACTGGTGGTTAGGCGAACCAGTACGTGCATTGCTACTCACAACTGCTTTGTTCACCAATCTTTTGGAATAGCTGTGGGAGACGACTGAACGTGCGGGCCTCGTTACTGCGAACCAAATGTGGTGTGTTTCCCCCTTCATGTATGTTCATATGCTCGAACCCCCTGTATAACAGGGTCGGCCCCGTCACTACGCTCTCGGGAGCCTCTCCGACTTATTTCGTGCCTTGGCGCGACAAGGTTCCCCTTCAGGAAAAGTTGGATCAGATTCTAGAGTGGGTGGATATTGCGGACATGGACAAGAGGCCAGAGCTCATTCTGAGTAAGTGATGGTGGCATCAACACGCAACGGCTGCTCATCCCAAGCTAGCATATGAACCCTCGTTGGATCAGGCTGGACACGCGACTGGGCCCATGTCTGCCCTCGTAAATGTGGGTTCATTAGCAATGTTTGTACATTCGATATATGTTGGCGTGTCTCACTCACGCTGCAGGCAACACTTGCCGAGATCGATGTGTTTGCTCGCAATCTTCATAATTCCATCCTTGCACGTAACCTCTCCCAGATAGTAGATGTCATCTTTGTCAGTGACCATGGAATGGCCGATACCAGTGAGGTCGAGTGGATTTACCTAGATGGAGGTGACATACTAGGTACGTCCCTTTCCTCAGGGAACCATGTCCTTTCCCGCCATCTTCCATCAAGGTTGATCCTCAAATCGGACAGGCGACGCATGGAATAATGTTACGCACTATGATGGCTGGCCTTCCTTTGGACTTCGCTTCTCGGAAGGAACAGATGAGCAGGTTATCTTGGAGAAGCTCATTCGTGCATCCAACGAGCCACAGTTCAGTGGCAAGTTCCAAGTGTATACGACAGAGTCTTATGCTGGCGGTATGCACCTCTACTTTGATTCAAACCTGAAAAATTTGTATTGTTTTTGTATAGGGTACCTCGAAGAAGCAACACTCATGCCCGAGCGTTACCACTTTTCTGCAAACGAGCGAATCGCTCCCATCTGGGTTGTTCCAAAGCTCGGGTATGCTTTGACAAACAAGGATATGGGCACAGATGGAATGAGCATTGGTGTAAGCTACCTTTCTCGCATCCTCTCTACCACTCTGTTGATCGCGCTTGCTCGACAAAGAATCACGGCTACGACAACGAGGAATCTTCTATGGATGCGATATTCGTCGCCCATGGTCCCTTCTCACATGGTGCCAAGCTCTACGCAATCGATACACAATCCTCTGCGTGGCACTCTGTGGCTGACGCTACGTATATCATACCTGGATTTGCAAATGTCGAGCTTTACAACCTCATCATGCGACTACTTAACATCGAAGCGTGGGCGGCACCGAATAACGGGACGACCGGCTTTTGGAACAAGTATGTCGATCTGTGACACCTGCGCGAATACCCGGTAGACGGAAGACGACCTTGGAAAGTTTCCACTTTCTTGCCTTGCGTTCTAGAATATGAGAGCATGTAAATACATAATTATTATCTTGTCATCTACTCCTCGTTCACTCTCTCGAAGAATTCCCTCAGCGTGTCTGCCAACACCCTTGGTAGAGCCTCCACGTCTCGGAGCACCACGTAGTATTCAAAGGGGAAAGAGTCCAGATAACGTTCCATCGTGAGTTCCATCACGCCGGTAGTTGGCGAAGGCTTGTAAGACACCTGGGAGAGGGTCAGGATGGACGATTGGTTTTCGCTCGAGGTCGTGGCGACGCTAGATGTATTTGAAGTGGAAGAAGGTGCGTTGTTGAGCGCATCAACAACGATGAACACCACCAACACCCTCATTTCTCTCGCCTTCCTCAATATCCTCCTCAGCTTCTCATGATCCTGACAGATACCATCCGAAATGATGATCTCGAGTTGCCAAAGCTCCCTGCCGCTCGTGCTGCTCGAATTCTCGCGTGCGGCTTCGAGCACGGACAAGGACCCTTCGAGAAAAGCAGCAACATCCGTGCGCGACTGGGAGAACGTGAACGCGTTCAGGACACGTCCGCCCTCAATCGGCGAAGATCCCCAGTCTTTTGCTCCCGTCGCGTCCGAACCGAATCCACGGATGAGCTCCCATCCCTCTCCAAACCTCGCCACGCCCACTTCTCCCACCTCGAGCTTTCCAAGCGCTTGGACGACCAAAACGACGGTTTGATAGGCCAGGTGGACTGCGCCACCACTCGCACCACTTCCGTTACGCATGGACGCAGAGTCGTCGACGGCCAAGAGAACTTGATACTCCCGCGAGCTGGGTTTTACCCTCCGCATCCATATCTTGTCCTTGGTGTACTCGCTCGCCACCCATGCTACGACTTTTCTCATATTTAGTCTTTTGCCGGTCCGAAAATCGCCTCTCAAACGCGTTGCAAGAGTGGGAGCTAGGATGAGGCGGAGGGATTCGCATAGAGTCAGAGAGAGGGATGCGGTCAATGTCGTGTAGAGTGTCCAAAGATGGGAGGCAGAGGCGGGGGTGGGGTTTGAAGCGTGATCTGTCAGGGCACCGAGAATGAGCTCGGGGGAGGGTGTCTCTGGTTCCGGCTCCATGTCTTCCTCTGCTCTGGGCGCGGAAGGATCAGGGAGGTGATGGGATTGACCTTGGGTTGCGCCGTTGTCTCGCTCTGAGTGTACAACGGCACTCTCGGTATCGGCAGCAGGGCGCTCAGCCGTTTTCTCCGCTTCCAACCTTTCCATGGCGACATCTTTCGCCCCTTTCAACTCTTCTTTCCTATCCAACGAGTCGAACTCGTCAATGTCCATGGTGTCGACATCCATCTTGTTGTTTTCCTCATCAACCAACTTGAGTTCCCTCAACTTTGCAACTTGCTCTTCAGCGGCAGGACCAAGTGCCTGCATATCATTGCTATCGGGGGCATCTTCTTGGTGGACATATTCGACCTGCTCCGCGTCTCCATGCTGAGGAACTGGTAAGGGGTGTTGCTGATCGACAGGTCCAAAGATCTCGTCGAAGCGTTGTTGGACTGCCTCGAGTGCATCTCCGAGGCTGCGCAGAGGATCAGGAGATGATATGGGAGGAGGTTGATGAGCGTAGGCGGGACCACGTTGTGTGCCTTCACCACTGGAACTGGGATCGAAGGATTGAGGTTGGGTGTCGGATGTCGAGGGAGGTCTAGGCTGAGGATGGTTTTCAACAGCGTCACTGGACCTGCAATGGTCGACATGAACTCGAGTGAATGAGCAATATTAAAGACATACTGCTGTTTTCTGGTATCGGGGTCTCTGGAAGTCTCACCCCCATCAATGTCCATTTCTGCTTGGGTGGAAGCAGAACCTTGTTGCCCCTCTTGTGCACTGTCCCTGGGTTGTCGCTCGTTCTCGGACGCCCCTGCATCACCATCACCAGGGGTAAGATCGGGCTGAGCGACAGCATTGTCCTTCTTTTCCTCCTCGTTAGGATCGTCTTTCTCCTCGTCCACATTACTTTGATCGACGGCTCGTGTTTGCTGTTCTACGTCCTCAGGTCCGGTAGACATCGAATCATCATTGGGAGTTTGGCCCCTTCCTCGTTCCTCGCTAACATCCTCGATCATCTGATCATCCGATGCATGTTCCTCGTCGCTGAGGTCCTCCATTTCCAAATCCTCTCCGTGATCGTCTTGCTTGTCCTGGTCCTCATCAAGGTGCATGTCATCGGGGAGGTCAAGGGTATTCGCATCTGGAATGTGCTGGTTCATTGGCGCACCAGAGGCATTGGGGGGTTCCATCTCTTCCGCAGGATCCTCGTCGCCTGCATCGACCTCTTCGTCTCCTTTCTCCTCTCTCGGGTCTTCCGTCTGCTTTTCATTTTTTTCATCTTTCCCTTTCTCTCCCTCCTTCGCCACGACGTCTGTACCCTTGCGCTGATCCTCCTGCAACCTGTCATTCTGCAACTCATCTTCACCTTTTCCATCGCCGTCTCCCCCTTGGTCTCCCCAAAGTTTCTCGTCTACCGCAGCTGGATCCGACTTGTCAAGCTCACCCAGCTGTTCATCTGGCCCTTCCTCTTCGCCCCCTTCCTCCTCGTTTTCGTCGCCTTCTTCTGTCTCGGGCACATCCTCTATTTCCCCTCCAAAGTCTTCGCTCATTTCGATCGTATTCTCCTCGTCTTTGCCCTTCTCTCCCTGTATCTCCCCATCGTCATCGTCTTCACCTTGGAGCCCCTCCACTTGACTTTCGTCCTCGATTTCTTTGCTCACATTTTCATTCCCAGCACCTTCACCCAAACCAGTTCCTCCGAGCTCTGTCGCATGTCCTTTTTCGTCGCCAGCAGCCTCGCCTTCTTCCGTTTCAGGAGGTATACAGAACCCTTGAGTTCCGACAGTGTGTACGACGGAGCACACAACGTAGTCCAACTTGAAAAGTGCGCGCGTCCACCCTGCCAGACTTTCGACAAGCTCGCCTGCAAAGTTCAAGAAACACAACAAGAAAGGCATCACTCTCCTCAACGCTTGCTGACGCGAGGCATGCGGCAGAGACGAAAGATGCGTGCTAGCATTGTTCAGCTGCTCGCCCAATGTGGAAAGGTCGAGGAGGGCGGCGAAGAGTGATGTCGTCTGAATACCAAGTCGAATATAATTGTCTTTGGTCTCTTCGGACTCAAGGGTTGGTTCGGGGAGCGAGGCCGACTCGGAGCATTGGCGAAGCATGGACTGGACGGTGACGAGGAGTGTATCGATGACGGAATCTACATTTACGGTGGCGCTGTCCTCGGATACTGGCTGAATCAGCTGGGGAAACGAAAAACTGCCTTGCTCGCAGATCCATTCTCGGCTTGGTTGGAGAATATATGTCAGTTGAGGACAGGTTGTCGACATCTCCTCAAGTTGTCCTGGAAGTTCGCTCAGGTATCTTGCAGCGCCAACGACGGTATCATAATCGTCTACAATGGACTAATTAGTCATTCTATTCCCTGGTCACGGTTTTCAAAACTCACCTCGAAGGAGTACGGAAGGCATGATGACTTGGCATGTTTGTAGCACCTCGGATGCACGGTCTCGCCACATGGATGCTGATGCAACAAGAGTTTGACATCTACCAATGAGATCCGGGACAACGTTGATGCTCTTCTCTATTTCAGAGAAAATGCGCATGCCCTCTGCTAGTTCCTCCAGCGTACGAACGGAATGACTCAGTGCATTGGACATCGGTCCGATTCTGTTGTATGCGTCAATTACGATCGTTTCAGGACATTCTGAAAGGGCCAGAAGGCGGTCTGCCTGCTGGCGAAGTGACATGTATCCAGAAAGAGCTTGAGACAACCTAGATGTTGTGGACACTGATCAAAACGCATTATGGAATCATGATGCAGGCAGATGCTTACCCTGATCTACCCTCTAGCGCTAAAAAGTACCCCGATTCAACCGCAGAGATACCTCGAGAAAGATCACGTGTTCCCAAGTCCGAGTGGTGGCCAGGAAGTGCCTTCCTGAGCGCAGGGAGACACCCACGTACTCGGTCAAAGTAATGTTCCACTTTCTTCACAGATACCATTGCACTATTCGTGAGCATCAAAGGCTGAGCTCGGATCCAACACTCGTCTCTCAGCTTGGTGAGAATTTCGGGTTTGACGTTGTGAGCCAAGCCTCCACGCTTGAGCTCTTTGAGAAGGTCGCTCCAAGCTTTTCGTTTACGGAGAAGGAGGTGCTTCTTATACTTTTCTCGCTTTTCTTTGGTCAGATCGGGAGGTATGGCATGCTTCGCGAGGTTTTTTGCAGTCAAGATAATGTCCAAAGAAAGTTGTTCCACGTCTTCGGCGGAATGCTTCGAGAGGAATTGATGGATTGTACTGCTTATGAAGCTATTGAATCTACCAAAAGTCTGGTGAAGATTCGCGAGGTGAGATGGTATGGGAGTCGAGCTGGAGGCAACATCTACGAAAGCGACCGTGGATGGAAGGGATGGTGAGGTTAGGAAGACAGCCTGCTCCGCCTGCTGGTGATGACACTCGGCGTCTCCGGCGAATAGGGGATCCATTTTGTCCGCGACAGGCTGTCTTAGAACATCGCGGAACTTGCGGATAATCTTGTAAAGTTGATGGTGCGTCCTTTGCGCGCTTTGTTTCAAGGCCTGGACGTTAACATCTTTCCAGCTAGCGAGCTTGATGAATGCTCGAACTTCCTTCTCCAGTGCCTGCCTTTGGTCCCTCAACAGCGCAGAAAGCCCCGGTAGAAAAAGGCAAAAGTATCGCCAGGTAGAGTGGACAACACAACCGACTTGGAGCAAAGTTTCTTGATGGATATGGGATTCTTGGGGTGCTATTTTGCGGATGAAGCCCTCGAAGCTGCAGAGCAGGTCTAGGCGGGCCTGAAATTGACCGAGTGAGCTGGATTGAATGAATTCGTCCAGAAGCGAAGGGAGTTGTCTGAGGTAACCATGTAGACTGCCAACGTCACCGTCTGCGACTTCCGCCACAGCATCTAGTGGTCCCCGTATCAGGACTTCGTATAAGTGGAACCAAAACTCCGCCACTTGTCCAATGAATGACTGGCTCTGGGATTCCAGCAAACTCTTCCAACATGATAGTTCTAACCTTCTCCACTCGACGATGAGACTGGTCAGTCCATGCTGATGATCCTTGAGGCTGTTGTCACGGTTTGCATACATCTCCCAGTCTTCCGTTTGCATCAGCAATTGTTCTAGGGCTGACAAAAACTTGGAAATCGGACTGGCTAGATCGAACCCCAATATGATATCACAGCGATCAATGAGATGCTGGAGTACCATCTGATCTGGCCAATCTCGGAGGATGGCAATCAACCGGGATCGGAGGGATCGGATCATGCTTGACACTTTTTTGGCCTCTTGGATATTCGCATCGGCGTAGAAGTTGAAAGACTCAGAGGAAGCATTGGGACTGCCGCAAATGTCCGTAAGGTGACCGTGGAGAACAGAGAGTTGAAGATGCAATGATTGTTTTTCAAGTGAATCTGGCAAGAAAGACGTATGGTCACCGATCCAGGATCGCAGAAAGGTCCGCCGTAGAGTATTGAATTTTTTTGCGGTGTGACCGATCTTGGTCGGATCGACCGTGTTGCCCGTGAGTTCCAGATGAAGTGCGAGCAGTTGTCGTTGCCGATCCGGGGTCAGATGGTATGCTGGCTTGTCGTTAACACGCACAGCCGAGACCTCAGAAGGGTGAAGAACATCCTCAAAGGTGGGGAACAACTCCAAGAACTCCCTCTCCTCGGCTTCGATCTCCGTCGAAACGTCATGCGTCGTCGTGTTTGTGCGATATAAGGAGTTAAGATCCTGCTCACTTTTCTCGTCACGAACTCGATCTATCGACCAGAGGCGATAAGCTTGTTCATACACAGTCTTGACTGTCACAACTGCCGATGGAAATGGGCTACAATGCGCTGCTGCGGCAACCCTTAATATGACGAGCTCAGCGGCAGAGAGACTCGCACTGGGTGCATGTAGACTTTGTAACAGCCGTGCACTGCGTGCGGAGGGGAACGCAGCTAAACTAGTCACGAGTTCTGTGGTGTGATTCTGCAAAGATTGCTGCGAAGCCCAGCGCAAGAGGTGGAGACCCAACCGAAGTTCCGCGAACGCCAAACGAAGGATGCACGTGATGTCGTCAAACTCGGTGTAAAGGGTTTCTATGCGTTGACAGAAACCTGAAATAGACTCTTGGACAACCACCTCGCGGTCCAAGGCGGAAGCATCCCCAGATTCCAGAGCACGCGTCAGGTCGTCAATTTTGGAATGATGGATCACTTGGCGGATGAATTGCGAAACTTCCAGCCAATAGGTGTGTAGATTTGTTAGATTGTCCCGAGTTGGAACGTTCACCGATGCGTGGGTAGTCTTCAACAAATCCTTGGCGGAGGTCTCAAGGTAAGCGATGACATCATTTGTTTTATTGGCTGCTGTCCGGAGCTCCAGCTGGACGTGGAGTGCGATTTGCTGCGTCAGGAAATCTGCCTGATCCTGAGCGTGAGCCACCGCGTGACGTATCATTGCGGCGGGGTCGACGGGTACATCTGGGATGAAGAGATCGAGGATAACTCTGCTCAACCCAATCCAACATCGCCCGAGATGCGACACCGCGGTCTCAGACGAGGGGAGCACGCCGACATTGTATTCTGAAGCAGTAGTCAAATGTCGGATGGCCTTCTGCAATGGTTCGTGATTTATTCGTCCCAGGAAGTCTAGAAGAGTCTTCGATGCTTCGATGCTGTCTCTGGGGAGGCTCGTATGCATGTGATGGAAGGCGGTTTCATCAAACGACTTCGCAAAGCAAGAGGCGACCTAGAGAATGATGAGCTCATATTTCACGCAAGCTGCCGCTTATCCTCACCAATACTACGCTTTGGTTAAACAATGCAGTGAGTTGCTGAAGCCGTGAGGTATTCGTGAAGCACTGTAGCACGGTTAATCCAATATGACGCTTGACTGACTCTTCGTGCTCCTCGAGCGATGCCAAAGAGACCCCCACAAGTTGACTGTGAAAGGAGTATAAACGAGGTAAGCGCACAGAGCACAAGCTCGTACCTCTTTTCAAAGGCGCCGAGAAGGTGAGTTGGGCGGAAGATAAAATGTGGTCCACTGGCATGCTGGAAAATAAGTAGGTTGGGGAGTGCAACTCGAAATCTTGCTACCTACCGCTCCTGGTGATTCGGTATGCCACAATGCTTCAAGCCATTGAGTCACCACCGTAGCAATGATACTAGGGGAAACTGAAACCAGCCATGAAGAACGGTACAAATGGTAACAAGGTCGCGACGCACTGTAACAGTTCGCATCATAATTCCATATTACATGTTGGTACGATGCAAATCGCTGCAGATCTTCGTTCGGCTCTTCGAAAGCCATCCCAATAAGCCGCCGGAGTGTCAGTATGATCACCTGTACGTTGTTGCTTCAGCTGTCCATTCCGTACATACTTGTCACGCAGCACACTTACACCCTTGTTTTCCCCATGAAGATCGCACAGTGCCTGCAATTCGACTAAAAGAGAAACTGGATTGCAAGTTCCGTGAAGACTCATATTTTCCCTGGGAACTCTGGCTATCCACTATGGTAGACAATCAGGATATTGCAGAGAGCAATGTAAATGCCTTCTTACGTCTTTGACTTGGGCAGATATATGCACTAATCGCTCATCCTTATCCGGCTGTAATTGCATCGGCAAAGTCGCGACAGAAAGGATGTCTAACTGCTCTCGACGTGATACTAGATAGACAAATCAATATGCTGGTGGCCCCTCACAAAACCCTAGCATACCTGGTTTTGAAACTTCTGTGGGCAAGCAAGCCAACAGCCTGATGTCAACTGACGCAATTTCGGCGGGCCTGTCCATGCGTAGTTGCGACCACATGTCCACCAGTCCAAGACCAGACGATGGAGAAATCGCGTTTTCTAGAATAGCAGATGCACGAGCAAGACGTTGGTATACAGGAGAGTGATTGTCAAGCGCTTTGGAGATCATCTTGGATAGAACTTGAACGCAGGAGTAGTCAAATTTTTTCTGAGCGAGAACCTGCCGAATTTTTCTGGAAACGCTGAGAAGATCGGCAGATTTACGGTAATCCTGTAGCTAACGTTGAAAACGGTTTGGGCAATGGGGCTAAAATGCTCACTGATGGACAACCAGACAAGCCGGAGAGGAACTGCTCCAGTAACATTTGGGAGACTGCTCGTACTTCCACCAATACCGATTGCAATGCCTCGATCAGATTTGACGAGCACTGAGCAAGCGCGCCGCTAGGCGAACTACCCGATTGGTTCCGTCCATGATCATCACTCTTGTCAAGGAGGAGAGCAGCGAAAAGATTCAGAATTTCAAGTTTTAGCGCATGATGCGAGCAGTACTCCGTCCGTTCTGTACAGCACGGACATGGTGGATAAACCATGAAATCATTCATTGGCTATATATTCAAGGAATTTGAGTACATCGGTGGAAGAGCGGATGCGACCCAGCCTGTCATATGAACACTGACCAATACATCATCGAGTGGGCTCGGCAAAATCTGAGAGACTCCCTTCACCCCCGAAGAAAGTGTTCTAGAGACCTCACCGAAGGCGGGATCTGCAAGAACAGAACACAAGAGTCCACTGGGTGACGAGACTTCAAGATAACGCCTGAAGATCTGGTGTAGAGGTACGGGGATTGACCTGACAGCGAAGTAAACGAGGGCGTGCGACACTTGAAGATCGGAGACGTCCATGATTGGCGCATGAACGACCAGGGCGGACAAGGTTGAATCATGGTCAATGCCAACAGATGGAAGAGGCTGAGACGAGTTGGGTGGGCACAGCGAGAAAAGGCCTCGACGAGCCTGCTCGTGAAATGCATAGCAAGATGCTGTCGCTGTCGAGCCAACAGGGAGGCGAGAGTGCGTGAGCAAACGGGACCGATCTTCGTCAGTAAAGCAGCTCAACAGAGAAACCTCCACGCTGCGATTGCGCATGGCTCTAGACAGTTCACCATATTGGGGATCCACGGTCATGAGTAGACGGAAGTTCGCATGCGGTGTCAATATCTGTACCTCGCCATTGACGAGGCCTCGTTCAGTGAGCACCAAATTTCCGTTCGGTTCGCAGAGGGAATTAAGTCGATCGAGGACGGAAGGGTTACACATGTTTGCCTCATCGAGAACAAGCCAGTGACCGTTCTTCATCGCTCGTATCAACGGACCATCGATCCACTCGAAGCGGCCTCTCGTAGACCTAACTTGGGTCAGGTCACGGACTCTAGAATCCAACTCTCTCCGCGCTGCATCGAGGGAAGAGTCATCAACACCAATCATCGACAGCTCTTCTAAAAGCCCAGAGACAGCTCGCAAAATTGACGCGGATGTTTTCCGATCGGAAGTCAATTCGTGCTGTACAGCCGCTCGATATCGATACCTTGAAGTGATCCCACAAATAGAACGCGCGAACGTCTCGGTGAGTTGAAGTGCCTCCTCTGCGGCTGCGATGATTCGTGCTAAGTGATCGACTTGTTCGAAACTACCCAAAATATCTGTTGTGTCTGTTGCCTTGGAAATGTGAACTTCATCGAGACAATTGCCTGAAAGATTAGCCAGGGTCCTTATCAGATTTGTTTTGCCACTGTTTCGGAAGCCAGTTACGACGACTAGCCAGGATCGAGAGAGGCATGCACCAATAGCTTCGATCGCTGTAAGATGTACCTGTAGGACGTCAGAGGTTCTGTGGGGTAAGGTCGCGTTGTGCCTCCTTGTGCTATAGTAACCAAACTGTAGATGCGAACTCGAGATGACCGGGTAGGGGTTGGGCACGCTCGGTAAATCTGGGGTCGAGACGACCTCATCAAATAACGCTTGGGCGTGTGCACGATCTTGCAGATTCCTGAACCTGCTGAGGTAGACAATACGGATAAAGTGTCGAGGATTAGTTACGGTGGCAGCGCGTAGGAGTTCGCCCCATCTGATGATATCACGGAGATTGAATTCCCAGGGACTACCTTCCCGACCAAAGGCACGCTTGTGGACAACTTCGTGGTTCAAGCGAACGTTGAACGCAATCATGGCACGGAGGACACGCTCGTCATGCTCCTTGTACTGTTCCCCACAGACAACTAGCATATCATCAGGAGTGAGCTCCTCGACGTGGACCTTCGTGAAGCGATCGAGAAAAGATCTTGGGAGGCCTTTCCTACCACCACCTTGGTGCAATGGGTTTTGTGCAGCAAACACTCGAAACGAGGGATGTCGCGTAAAGCTGCGTCCCAGCTCAGGTATGTAAACCGTGCCTCGATGATCTAGGACTGCATTCAACCCTTCAAGGACTGCCTGAGGGGCGAGATTCATTTCGTCGAGAAGAACCCAGTGACCTTGTTGCAAGGCTTGGAGGAATTCTGCATCTTTCCAGGCGAACTCTCCAGGCGAACCATTCTCCACAGGCAAGTCGGACCCGAACAAGTCTATCAGATCGGTCTGGTCTGAAAGATTGATACGACACAGGTGGTAACCAGCAATCTTGGCCAAGGCAGCGACGAGGGAGGTTTTCCCAACTCCAGGGCTCCCTTCTAGAAGAATTGGTTTGCGGATTTGGCAGGCCCTGACCACTCGTAGAGCATTCTCATAAGGGGTCGGCGCTTGAAGATTGAAGCTGTGTAGCGCAACGTTTTCCGGTCCTTTGAGAAGCGCGAAGGGGCCAAACTGGACGAAACTAGACGGGTCGTGGCGAGGCAATGTATCCTGCGCATTCAACGGGACAAGTTGACCCAACTCGCGAATGGCCTCATCCTTGATTTGTTGCAGAGCCTGCAGCGAATATGTTGCCGTTTGTGGTAAGGAACTTAATCCATCCAGAAATGTCATGTGGGCTCCATGGTGCTAAACTACGAGTGAATTTCCTAATACCAACGGAAAAACATCGTTAACTCACAAATATATCGCCTGCTGGGATCGCATTTTCTTCGTTTGGAGTAAACACGGCATTCGCGAATGCAACCCAAGCCTGGCAAGGAGTGAGATGGAACGTGGCGAAATGTCTTCCAAGGTTACTTACTAGCATGTCCCGTAACGTGCAAACAGAACGATCTCCAACCCTCCCACACAGCCACTCAGTGAACCGCAGAATTGGCGTAGTAAAGACCTTCAAAGCATCATGGGTCCAGGAATTCTCGACAATCATCCGAAGGTCGGATGGGTCGTCAACCGGGGGTACCCAAATCTCCGTGAACCGATTTCGAAGGGCAGGAGATAACTCCTTCTTCCCGTAATCACCCCCAGGATTCATCGTCGCTAAAAGTTTGAAAGAATCGGCAGCACGAACAGCAGGATATTCTCCGTCTGTACCACCCCGCTCAGCAAGTACGATGGTCCTGTCGGGCTCCAGTGCACTGTTGAGCCTCTCAAGCACCGAGTCGTCGGCCAACGAGATTTCATCGAGTAGGAAGACATCGCCACCCCGCATGGCTCGAATGAGAGGACCATCATGCCATTCAAATAGGGACTCTGACATGATAAGATTTTTCTGCGATTCCCGGAGCGCAGCCGCTAGCGAGGACTCGAGACCTGTCTTCAATAGCATGGAGATCTCGTCGAGTATCCCCCGAGTATCCGTGCGTGGGCTAACGATACCAGCGCGGGCCAGGAGAGACAATGCATCATGACAAATATCCGAAGAAACCGCTCCACGACTTCGCACTGGTCGCAAGCCACCGATGAGGTCTGCAGTTTCCGTATTCTGATGACAGCTGAGTGTGTGCAGCTCCTTGAACACGACCTCAGCATACAATTGGCAAACAGACGTCTTGCCAGAACCAGTCTCTCCCACCAGTAAAATCGGCTCGTTGAACCTCAAAGCCCTGGAGACCAGAACGAATAATCGTTGCATAGCGTGAGTCCAGACAACTTGTGGGGATGAAGGCACGGGGCATCCGATATATGCATCGGCTTCAGGGGCGAGTAGATTGTACAGTGATTTCTCGTCGATTCGAACCTTCATAACAGACTCTATCACTTCCTTGACCACAAGTTTGTCTTCAATGCGGCGAGCTCGTTCTGCGAGAAGCATGTAACCATTTTCTGCAAGTTCTTGGTATCCTATCGCATCTCGACCTGCCCACCTGAACAGGTCCCGGAGGGTCGCAAAGCCTTGGTTGCTTTCGAAAACACGTCCAGTCTGTCGCCGTTTCTGCAACTCTCGGAACACGCTGACAATTTTTTTCCCATAGGAGGGTGCAATTCGACACCGTTGGCACAAGATGGATTCCAGTTCCGCCTGCGGTACATCTTGAAAATGGACTTCGAGAAAACGATTGCGAAAGGCACGTGACAAAACTTTTCGACCAGCATATAAGCCCGGCGGATTCTGAGTGGCGAAGAGCATGAAGTGGGGATGAGGCCGGACAACCTCCTGAGTTTCCGGGATGACCAATTCACGATTGTCATCCAGTAGTCGATTCAGGGCCTCAAGGACGTCCGTTGGGGCGAGGTTCAGCTCATCGAGAACGATCCAATGGCCGCGTCTGAGAGCATGGACAAGAAGACCATCCTTGAATACCAGCTTCCCGGTGGCTGGATCGGAAACATAGCAGCCAATGTACTCCTGAATATCGGTATGTTCATGGTTGTTGATACGGATGAATTGATGCCCCGTCCGCCGCGCAAGATACTCTACCGCACTTGTTTTTCCACTGGATGTAGGTCCCTCAATAAGCACCGGAAAACGACGAGTGAGGACGATCCGGGCAAGGTCAATCAACTTTTTTTCCACCGAAGGAGTCATGATGTAGCCTTCCATTGGATCAACGTGAAATGGCCCCTTCTCCAAGTAAAACGGGCCGAACTTGACGAACTCGTCGACAGAGCGAGAAACAGGATGAGAGGGGTCCTTCATCAATAAGGACTTAGGATTACGAACTCCAGAGAGGATGTGTTTCTGTGCAAGAGTAGTGACAATATCTGCACTGGGCCCATCGAGCACCATGGTGAATGCCATTAAGCAACCCTCCCATAATGCTCGCCGCAGGCCATACATGGGGGAGATGTCGGCCGTAAAGGTAAGAGCTCGGGCGAGCGTCCGCATGCTGTAGTGAGGACAATGATTTGATCCGTCGGCCAACCGGCGACCCTCTGCCAACTGTTTAATAGCAGTGTAGAAATCAGCGACATTCATGATTGCAGCTTTATCTCCAACTGCGCAGGGACCGATATATTGGTGAATGATGGTAAGCAGAGTTTCACGGTCAGTATCTGGCGGCGGAACATCAATCTCGGTGAACCGTGCTCTGATATTGGGAGGGAGGTCTTTTTTCCCGACATCCGTCGCAGGATTCATGCAAGCGAACAGACGAAAATCCGGATGGCGGGGAACCGCCTCTAGGGTGCCTTTCTCGGTCAAAGAAATGGATGCCGTTGGGCCACTTAGAAGTCCAGTAATAGATTCAAGCGTCTCCGGGCTTGCCAGATTGATTTCGTCGAGAAGTATCCTAATGATAAGTCAGATACAGCTAGGTGAATGATTAATATAAACAGACGTACCAATCTCCAGAACGGAGCGCCTTGACAAGAGGGCCCTCCACAAAGTCAAAGGCCAATTTCCCTTGTCCTTGAGCATGTTGCATGTCGAACTCATCAACGTTACGTTGAAACTTGTCCCAAGCCTCTTCAGATTGTTGAAGTAAAGCCTGATCGAGTTTTCGTCGTTTCCTCGGGCCATCTGCTTCCGTGGAGGAAAGAGACAACTCCCTGGCAGTGTGATTAGATGGCGATATCACTTAATGTTCGATACTCACAATGCGCATTCATTAAGTTTTGATCCGATCCGCTCTTTGGCAAGCCGCACTGACTCTCTCCAAAGAACCGCCGCTCTCTTCCATCTACCCTCCTGGACTGCTTTCCTGACAGACTCCTCAAACTTGATGTTTTTCTTCCGACTGAAGGTATTTCCAAAAAGCTCCAAAAACTCTGCATGAATCACGGAAGCGGGAACGCGGGCATCAACTGGTTTAAAGCCGCCAAGAAGATCTGAGGATTCCGTTTGGTGAGAGAAATTAAGCGAGACCAGGGGGCGGCGTAGCAAAGAGGCAAGATGAGTGATTGCGCTGGTCTTTCCCGTACCTGTCTCTCCGGCTAAGAGTACAGGTTCACAAAGGGATATGGCAGTGGCAATTCGTGAGAGGAGGCATACTGCAGGTTTATGCATCGCGAATGGACGAGTCGGTGTAACGAGGAACCTCGGCTTTGGAGGTCGCGCAGGAAGGCGTACGCGGCCAATGACGACAGCACTGACTTCACCGTTCCCATCTCTTTCCTCCTCGAACGCAGGAACTCGCCCGCTGAGCACCCAATGACGACGCTCAAAATCTAGCTCGATATGATCAGCAACAAGAGCTGCGATGCGATCAGAGTGGGCCGGGGCTGTAAGGACACCAGCACCAAAGAAGACGTCCCTGGCCTCAAGGAAGAGTTCCTCTCGAAGAGCAAGATTGGGGAAGAGTGTGGCGATAGGAATGACATCTTCACTGGGGGCTTCCACGTTCATAGAACCATGGGTGGAGCAGATGAGTGTCTCCACCCGACGGCAGTACTTTTCAAGATCCCTCAAACCAATGGACCTCCTTGAAGCCGTTATCCCAAGTCTCTGAACACTAGCCCAGATTTGTATGATCGCCCGTGCAAGCGAATCCCCTAACTTGGGAAATCGAGATTCAATGATTACCTTGATTTCATCTGACGGTGGTGCATCAACTAAGAGCTCCTGGAACCTGTGTGCCCCATAGAAAATTGGACTCGGAAAACTTCCGCCCGTCGAGGGGACCACCGAACGTGTCGCAAAGATAGCAAAGCGTTCGGAGGCTCTCACCTTGCCTCTGTTGGGAACATCTATACTCGCGCGGTTGCCAATCCATGTGCCAGGGGATAAAGACTCGGTAAGAGGCTTGATAAGTCCCAACACCTCCATGCTCGCGCGATCAATATCCTTAAAAACCAACCACTTCCCTTCTCTCATAGCACGGACAAGTACACCTTCTTTCCACTCAAATGTTCCGAGTTGAGTTGGAGAGGAAACGTAGGATCCGAGCAGTGAACGAGGGTCCAGTGATGTGTCGGCAAGGTGAACGGTGATGATTTGGTCGTTTGCGTCGGGGTATATCACAGAAGCAAGATGCGAGAGGAAGAGCGACTTTCCAGACGACGGGGGGGAAGTAATGAGGGTAGGTAAGCGGAGGGAAGCAAAAATGGCAAGCTGTCGCAATGCTCCGATTGCTGAAGGTGTCGGAACAACCTCTGCGGCAGAACGGGTGGAGGGGGAAGATTTAAGTATAAGTATGCCATGAATATTGGCAGTCCTCGGGCTGGTGAAAAGACGTTAAAACGTGGTAAGAAGCTCCAAAGACGGAAAGCCTCACGATAAATCATTGTCGGTTAAGGGTTGCATTCCATCAGCGTCGGGCGAATAGAAGTCGGAGCCAGCAGCGACAGAATTGCGAGTGCGATGGATTCGTTCAAGTTCTAGCACGGGCATCAACCAACCATCGATGATAATTCGACTCCCGTCACTATTTTGACCATACGAAAGTGGGCAGTCAACCACACCAGGCTGCCCGAGAACTCGGGTTTCTAACTGGACGCGCTCCACTTCGGCCATACCCGTGTAGAGCGAGTAACACCTGATTGCCAGGTACTTGACTGCAATGTCGGGATGAGGTGTGGTGAAGAGAGCTGATAAATGTGAAACGGGCCACGAGAAGTCGCTGGGAAGTAGACGGTTGGCTCGAAGCAAGCGATAGTAAGCAAGAAGTAGATTCTGCAGGCGTATTGCGTCCAGCATGGCGATTGATTGACTACCTTCGATAAAACCCAGCGGACCTTGCATGAAACATGGCCGACGCAGGAATGCAGACAAAATCCTATGGAACAAGTAAATACTTGAAAGCAAAAATCGAAGAGGACTCACGGATATAGTTCCTCGTGGTTCTCTATCAACGTACAAAAAGCGATGAATCTGTCTTCAAGGTCCTCTTGATCATGTAACCATCTTGCGCACAGGTCGATCAATAAGGGTCGAAAAAGGTCTGATATCGGGATAGTAAGAGATGGAATTGCTAGTTGTCGCGACAACGTTGAAAGTAGAGCTTTTGGTGATAATGCAAGCGATATCTGACTCGAATGGGGGGAACCTGGAGGCAAGATGGCGAGCAGTGCTCGGGTCTGTTTTGAGAGATTGATTGCAAGAGGATCGTTGAGTGTATTGTGAAGTGGCATGACAAAATGGCTACGTTTGAAAGAGTATGCACAACCGACAGAGCGCGTCGACTTCACTTTGTGCACGTGACTACCAACTACGCTTCCCCTTTATCGATATTTGTAGATTTGGCTCGCTGAGCTTCAGCGGCACGTCGTTCTAACTTCATCCACATTTTCATCACACTGCGGAATGGTCAAAAATACAGAGATCCTAGACATTAGAGGCCAAAGTCTCAAGCTCAACACCGCAGTGGACGTTGCACCACTCTTTGAAGGCTTTGACCCCACATTGATCAAAGAGGTCCATCTGGGAGGCAACACAATTGGCATCGAAGCTGCGCAGGAGTTCGCAAGGTTCTTGGAAAAGACACAAAACTTGAAGGTAACTCTCTTAGCATCCATTCCCCTCTGCGCCCTTGACTGCGAACTAGGTCGCGGACTTTGCCGATATCTTCACCGGTCGTCTCATCTCTGAGATTCCAGATGCGCTCAAGGCTTTATGTGACGCTGTTGAACCCAAATCAACTCTCGTGGAGATCAACCTCAGCGACAATGCTTTTGGCGTTCGCTCTGTCGAACCGTTACGCAACCTTCTCGAAAACAATCGTTTCGAGATCCTCCGGCTCAATAATAACGGTCTAGGACCAGAGGCCGGAACAATGATCGCAAACTGGCTGAAGAAATCGGCGGAGCTGAGCAAGGAGAAGGGCTTGACGTCAAATCTGAAGACAGTTGTTTGTGGCAGGAACAGGCTTGAAAATGGGTCCGCGTCAGCATGGGCGGATGCTTTCGCTGAGCATGGGACGCTGGTGGAGGTCAGACTTCCGCAAAACGCCATCTGGACTGATGGTATACAAGCACTGGCAGAGGGTCTATCCAAGTGCCCAGACCTACGGTATCTTGACCTTCAGGACAATACGTTCATCAAGGATGGATCGAAGGCAGCCGTGAATGCATGGGCATATGCCCTGCCCAAGCTGTGTGCCTTGGAGACCCTCGTCTTCTCGGACTGCGTACTATCAGAGGAAGACGATGACGAGGTACCGCCACCCTTGCAAAAGCTTGTAGAGGGCTCGAACAAGAACTTGGCGACTCTAGTACTCCAGAACAACAACCTCAATGCGTCGACATTCAAATTCTTCGCAACCTCGTTGGCCACCTTGCCTAAACTGAAGAGGCTAGAACTACAATGGAATGATGTTGATGAAGACTTGGAAGACGACGTTGACACTATCCGACAAATTATGAAGCAGCGTGGTGGAAGATTATTCGCGTATGAGGAGGAGGAGGAGGAGGAGGAAGAAGAAGAAGAAGAAGAAGAAGAGCCGGAGGGTAAAGAAACAGAAGAACAGGAATCATCCGAGGAAGCTCGAAAACTCGAAGGGGATGTAAGCGCGCTCACTGACATTATGAGCAAAATTACTATCCATTGACACTCGGCGCGACGGCGGATCTCAAATGTTGCATAGGGTCGAAGGCGTGTATACCACTTAATACCTAACCATATCGCGAGTGAATGATAGAGAAATGAGTACAAATATATATCAGCCCCTCACCTTGGACGAGAGGGTAATTAGAAATCGTACCTTACTGCTAACAAGATTTATGTCGCCTCAGCCGGAAAAGAGAGACCGGAACTAGAGAATCAAACACCATACCATTGAAAATAGACTACAAGAATAAGCAGTTGTGTTTCATCCTCTCGTCGAGCCAGATGTGAATGCTACCCGACAGCAACTGTATCATGCACTGAGTACACAGCCAGTCGTCTTTCTTCCAATGCTTGTACCGCGCTGAACGAATATCGAATATCTCTTCAATAAACTGGGAGTAGGGGATCGATTCGATCGCCTCTGTAAAAGAAACGAGCAATCCAAGCGGCCTTGTTCTCTCGAACGACAGCAAGCTCGCCAGGCGCGAGGGAGAAATAGCTAGTATCATGTATTCCCAATCTGCGAGGATGATCAATTGTCGTTAAAAATAAACGAGCTGCTAGAAAGTAATCTCACTGCAAAAACTCCATAGCGAATCATTCCTAGAACCGGAACCCGGCAATCCTCCGCAGTGACTACCTGTAGAAACTAGGTAGGTCACATCAGTTACAATGACTGGCTTGAAAAACATACAACCAATGGTTTTCAGGAAGTAGTCGTCGAGTATGAAGCGCTGCCGAGGGGTCGCCATCACGTTCCCACCGGTGATTGATGTAATTTCTATTGAAGAAAAGGCACGGGTCATGGCTCGCCATGTACCATACCACTGCGGATCGATAGGACCAAAAAACGGCCACTTTCCCCCAACAGCGTCCAGCGTGACCGCTGGCCCACCCCAGACGAGATAAATATCATCTCTGTCACCAAGCCCTGGGCGTAAACCTTTGGGAAGAACAAATCGGTGAATGACGACGTTGGCCTGACATTCAGGTACGTACGTGTTTGCGGTGTGGTGTGCTTGACTAATGCCCATTTAGCAAGGTCCAAGAGGAACCCATGTACTTCGTCGACACCCACGAGTTCGGGTTTTCCCAAACTCAACAAAAATGCTCTTTGTTTCGTAACGACTGAGTCTTTGAACTGTAGACGGTTGCCATCACGGTATTCATGTGTTTTGTCTACCAGCGCTCCTGACCCGTATGCTGCAGTAAGAAGCCAGAATCTGTACATCGATTGCTGAAACCGCAGCGACTCAGCGGGCGAGAGTCGGCTAGTCCCAAACCTCGGATCCTTCTCCCTTTAACTGATGATCACTGGAACATTTCCCGCAGCACGAGGTACGCTTACCGCCTGCTATAGATCTCTTCAAGAGTCCGAACGATAGTGGCGTGGTCCCGTAAAAGGCGTGCTTGCGCCGGAGTAATCATGACTCGGAAGTCTTGGACTTCCCGGTTAACTTCGTGAGCCAACGCTGGAGAATGGGTACCATCGAGGTACCAGACGAGGCGCATGGCCTGTGGTAACGCAGGGCCCAACTGACTCTGCGCCACAGCGCTGAGGATGGAGTTTTGTCGGTACTGGAAAACAGAATAAACAAATTTGGAGGATGAGATGAAAGTCTGCAAGCTTTGGAAATCAAGCAGCGCCGTTAGGAAACAGTCCGTGAGATCAGCGCTGAATGGGAATATTAATGAGGACCAGGAATCTGACATGACTGACGGTCTGTCGAGCAGGATTCGTAAATTGCTCTGCAGTGTCGTTCCGGCAGTAGCCTGAGGAGAATGCCAGTGAATGGAATCAAAACACACTGAAAGCGCCTCCTTTTATTAGAATTGACGCAAATTATCCATGGTTGACTCGAATGGGCCCCGGCTCCCAGCCGGTCAACATTCCGCAGTGGGTCCGCACTGGCATGGTCATATTCCAGGGGGGAACCCGGCCCGGTAACCAATCTAGTCGAAGGCTGTTGCTAGTAGTACGACGAACTTGGCCATATCAACAACTTCGTGCTACTAGTCTTCGGACTCGTCGGAGTGATCTCGGTTCCACTGGATGGCTGGCGCCGCAGCAGCGTATTTCTCCGACCAATTTCAGTGGCTAGCTTGCCACACCTAGTGCTAGCGAGCGGTCTCGACTTGTTGTTCCGAGTCCAGTCTTCGGAATGTCGACTCACCACTGCCTGTGGTCCGGGTCCGACAGTGTAGTATTCGAGTCAGTATGCCAGTGTGTGCCAGTGCTCACTGGCAGTTCTAGTGAGACTCTAGTGAAGCCGTCAATGGCGCTCTCAACTTGGATCCAGTGTCAATGAGTTACCCATGTCATTCCGAACCCATGGTAACACCACTGCGACATGGGAACCCTAGTACCAGTAGTACGTGCTCCGCGAACTCGGACCCGACCGGGGTAAATACTCTAAATTGAACTGCCTCGAATTCATCGCCTTCCCTGAACAATCACGACTAGTACTGTGCCTCTGCCAGTGCAAGTCCCAGGCGAACTTGAACGTTGAACATTGATATTGAACACCTAAAGTCACGGTGTAGCACTACCTTGCCCTATAAACCAACCACCTGCCGTCGACCCCTTCCTTGGGCCGCAGCTGCCCATCCTGACATCTTTCTCGCATCCATTCGTCAAATCGCACAACGGTCGCCTCGGAGCCGAAACTGTCAAAAAATAGTCGCTTCCCCAGCCACATTTGCGTCTCGTCAGATGAAGAGAGCTCCCGGTACGCGTTTCGAACGATTATCCAGGCTTCATCGCGTGCCTTCAATCGAAGCCGGGAGACCAGCGCCTTTACGGCAACTCGGGGCAAATCATAGAGCACGGTTACGGCCATGACGTTTGAGGATGGGATCGGACGTGAAGTGGGAAGCAGGTGTTCGAATGCATCGGGGTGCGATAACCTCTCGAATTGAACAAAGTTTAAGGTGCGCAAGCTTCGAGCTAATGTTGAAATCCACAAATAGGCAGCGGACGGTCGTTCCAGTAGGTTTGGAAAAAGGTATTTAATCTGATCCAGATATGTTTGTTGAGAAGGGAAGGAGATAACGAGGTGGTGAAGGAGCAGGATTAGGATGGTAGGGAGACGGGATGGCTGTGGAGCGGGGATTGCTGAATAGATGTCTGGCACAAGACGAGACAAGATGGAGGTTGTTTGTACCGACGAGTCGAAGATGACCGACAGGTAAAGCGAGGTCTCGTAGACTAGGTCAATGGGTGAGACAAGCCTTGAACGTTAAACCAATTTACAGACCTTCCAGTGCAAAGCCGTCTTTCCGGCCAGACGCGAACAAACCCTCGCGTAATTTACCTATCCATGAGCAACACAAGTGGTCAACCAACTTGAGCGAGGGCATCAATTTGACTCACGGAACAATATTAATATGTTTTCCTGGTTGTCCTGTTTCTGTTTTTGCACTGACTGGATCTGGGACTTAGTAGGGGAGCCGGCCCCGTACAAATCCCAGAATATTCTCAGCTATAGCACATCGTTGAAATATGGCATCACAGTGGTTCATCATATACATAGCCAGCATGGCAAAGCTGCAACGCACTTTTTTGTCAATAAAGGCTCTGAACTCTTCTTGTACAATACATTCCTTCAACCTAGGCGCCTCGGTGAAACGGGAGTTAGGACAAGATAGCATTAGTGGCGTGCTCACGAATCACCATCTTTTTCGAGTCCGCTGCTACGGCTCACAGAGGCAATATGTTCCATGCCACGAACATGATCGTTTGAAATCAAATTGTTCCCTCGTCCACCCCGTCTGGCATGATCATGAGGTGGGTGAACAATGGCACGTTGACCTCGCCCCACTGATGGCCCACGGGATGATCTCATATGCTTCACTAGTATGTGGTGAATGTTCGCAGCCCCAAGTTTGACAACAAATATTTGGGCAAGATTTACATAAACACGTCGTTTCTCAGGATCATCAACAAGAACTGCCGCACCTGAGTTTTTCAAACACACCGGGGATTCAAGCCCAGTGAAAAATGGATGTTGTCAGATCAACCCAGATAGTGTCTCGATATCCGGATATTGACTATCGTAGTGTAAGATGTATGCGATTCACAGCCGTGTAGATCAGTGTACCCAAATATACCCAAACATGCGCCCATCGCTCTCAACCGACCTACCATGCTATATCTCACCCCTTCAGAGTGATGCCCTTGAGTTGATCACAAAGCTCAGACAATCATCCTGCCCATGCATGGATTTGTGGTGCCCTTCCATATCAACACCATAAAAAACATCAGCAAAAATGATGAGGGTGACTATATGTATCTTCGCATCAATTTCCAGACACCTGGCCAACTTGCTGGCAAGAAGGACGACACTGTATGCATTCATTTTTCTGTGCATTGCAGCAAGTTAACATATCATTCCATACCCAGCTCTTTGAGGATCCTGATGCTACTTTCATCCACTCCATCACATACCATTCAGTCAATGGATCTTGAAACAAATTATGGATCTGAAGAAAGAGGTCAATAAGTGGGAAGAGCAAAAGAATGGAATGGCAGATGTCATTGAACAAGATGTTCTAGTGGAGCTCAAAGGCAAAAGACCTCACAAGCTCCCCAAAGTGTTTGTGTGGCTCATTCTTGACAGAAAATGGTTTCCCAGCAAGGTCAACATTCACCAAAATGGACTGTGATATCAATCACCAATGGACTCTCAGAAGATTGGTAGGTTGATAACAAATGGAATGTCCTATGGATCGGCTGATTGTTTCTGGACAGATGTATTGTTTAGTAATATCAAGCATCTGTTCTTCCAGCCATCACAGCTACTGTATATGATCCATGCACTGTATGTAGATATGGCCAAGTGAGAGCATGTTCACCCGAATCTGCTTCTCTCTGAGCTCACATGCCATGCTCTGTGCCATTTGCAGCACTGCTGACTTGGATATGTTGTACAACACCCACATGTGGTCCTGTGCCATTTCAGTCTCACACACACACATTTTCATCTTGCTCACCTGTTTATGATGCTCCCAGACATGGATGTGATCAGGATGATGCTGCCACCCTGCCCAAAATGTGCCATCTGTCATCCAGCAGCCTGCACAGTGAATAGCACCCCCATCGTGTTCACCTCCAGCACCTGCTCCTAATTCATCAGTTCACTGACAATGCCATGGCTGCTCAGGCAACTGATACAGCTCAGGGTACTACTATGATTGTGACTCAGATATGGAAGCTGCGAAATGTGAGAACAGGATGGTAAATGTTTCTACTGATAAATGGTGCAGGAATACTACTAATACTTGCATTATGATAGCATGCTATGTGCATATCAATGGTTGAAGCATATCAGTCCCACTAGAGATGGGAACAAGTTTAGTGCATACTGGAAATGTCTCAATGCCAGTCAAAGAAAGGTATGAGCGGGTAATGTTCTTAACTTCTTGCACATTGGAGATACTACTAATAACTACCAAATTATCAGCAATACGAGGATGAGTGTGCCAACTTGGTAGGTTTCTATGTACTTCTCTAATCACACCTTTTATAATATATGGACTTAGATCATAATGAAAGAATGGGTTGGATTCACTACAAACACTGCCAAGTTACTTGCAAATGGGACAGTCTACTAAGGAGAGGTCTGGATATAGGAGTCGAGATGTGAGTAGACTGGAAGAGAACACAATTGATAAGAAGAGAACATAGTAGACAGGCATAGATGGAGGAGCCTGAGTAGATATGAATAGATGTGAGTATGTGGAATCCAGAGGAATGGATATGAGTATATCCACATACATGCACTCGAAGCTGGTGGATATACATCACACAACAATCATACATATATGTGAGTAGCAGATAGCTGGCCTGAGGGCCCGTGGAGATTGCAAATTCATATACGGATGATCTACTCTTACTACACAGTGGTACAAGTACCTACTACCTCTGTCTACTATTTCTGCCATCTGTGTATATCCGTATATTGACTTGATCTATGGCAATTTCCATCGATCTGACTATATCCATTTTTCACTAAGATTCAAGCTTCAA
This sequence comes from Hemileccinum hortonii, assembly GCA_038090055.1. Lineage (NCBI taxonomy): Eukaryota > Fungi > Basidiomycota > Agaricomycetes > Boletales > Boletaceae > Hemileccinum > Hemileccinum hortonii. Next base: position 7,610 of record JBBPLZ010000037.1, on the reverse strand, counting down.
GCATCAGATACAAAAATTTCATCTAAATTCTTTGGTAGCTTCTTGTACCAGGATCCAAGTTCTAGTCATCTAAGCTCATCAATTCACTCGTCTGGTCATGCAATTGTGAGCTATCGTGGTAAACACCCATTCAAGTTACCCTCCTAAAGCCATTCACCCTTGAAAGCCCACAGGTAGAGAGTCTTGACAATGTGGACGACAAGCGCATAACCCGCAATCATACAGAGCAAGTAGGTGTAGAACATTGGCTCTGGAGGTGTCATTTGTAGAGCCGTGTTGATCTTGGGAATGTACGGGATGGCCATCGACACGGAAGCCATCCCAAAAGTGACGAGGACCACCGGGAGGGATGCTCGCGATTGGAAGAAGGGAATCTTGTGAGTTCGGAGGAACTGAATAATGAAGAGCTTTTCGGGGAACCATTAGGATGTAAAATGTAAGACATGCTAGATTAAAATACCTGGGTCAAAGAACCTTCCAAAAACCAGTTTGTCTGCGCAAGCGGGACCAGTGGCGAATTCAATGTTCGAATATTGTAGTGGAACCTTGAGGAAAAGTCAGGCAAAGACAATTGAAACGACAGAGTGACTCACCAGTTGATGGAGAATGTAGTGATATCGAATAGGCTAGAGAAAGGACCCAAACAAATCATGAACCGAATAATGGACCAAGCACTCCATGTCTTTGGGCGTTCGAGGTACTCGGGATCAACATTGTCCCTGCCACAAATAAACTTTCCATCTAAAGGAAAGAGGGAGACACAAACCAAGGAATCGATGCTTGAGAGAAGTCATAGAGCAGGTTCTGAACCAATAGTTGCAGCGGCAACATTGGCTGGTAAGGGAGCCAAGCAGAGGCAACTAAAAGTCCGCAGTGTCACAGTAAGATCGTCCGAGAAAGTATATGGCGTACCCAAGACCGAGAAGACATTCCCAAAGTTCGATGAGCAGGCCATCTTGATATACTTGACCGTGTTCAAAAGCCTTTTCTCTAGCGTGAGTCTCATGTTTAAACCATAGCACTGAAGTTCGAACGTACGTGATCCTGCCTTCCACCACACCCCGCGCAACAACATCAAGGCTCTTCTCTAGGAGAATAACGTCTGCGGCCTCTTTAGAGATCTCAGTCCCGGAATCCACGGATATCCCGACGTCGGCACCACGAAGAGCCAAAGCATCATTAACTCCGTCTCCCAGAAATGCAACGGCGCGGTTACCACCACCAGCTCGCAGAGCCTGCACCACCTCAAGTTTCTGGTATGGCGACAACTTCGCGAAGATAATTGCACGCTCAATTGTCTCGTTCAAAAGCTCGCGGTCCTTGGCAAGTTCGGCGAGCTGAGGTCCCGTAACGATCAAGCTTGATTCATCGACTGTTTCAGAACATGTGCCAAATCCTGCCTCCTCATCCTTTGGGGATGGGGTAATGGGTACGTTCGTGAGGTTGACGGGATTGAATAAACCAAGGTCACGGGCAACTTTGGCAGCCACCGCTGGGGCATCTCCTGTGAGAATTCGCACCTAGGTTACAACGATCAGTTCCGTGACATTGCACGATCGAGAATGAAAGGGTAGCAATACCTGAACATGGAGACCTCCAAGTTTCTGGATTGCCTCAGCAGCGTCTGGCTTCAGTGGATCCAACAAGGCGATAAAACCGACAAAAGTCAACTCCTCCTCGTCCTCGGTAGAGATGGTCACACCTATTTTAATAGATGCCTTGCGAAAAGCGACAGCGATCAACCGAAGTCCATCCTCGTTTAGTCGCTTAGCAGCACTGAGGACTTCAAGACGATCGACTTCCGTCAGTGGGGTAGACGAAGAGGAGTCGAACACAATGTCCTCCATCGGTTTCGGAATTTCTTCACCCTTCAAGATGGAAACGCATCGCTCTAGGACTTCCTCCACTGCCCCCTTTGTAATGAACAAAGCTTCTCCTTCACCCCCAGAGTGGCGAATTGCGAGAACTGAAAGCATGCGACGCGTAGAGTCGAATGGAACTTCGCCGAGTTTAGACCAACTATCCAACTGATTGTCTTTGTGAGAAAACTTCTCATCTTCGCGGATATAATCCAGAATGGCGGCGTCGATAGGACTGCGAGATCCCGTTTGCAGAAGAGAATTGATGAAAGACAGCTTGACGGGAAGGTCCGATAGTTCGCCTTTGATGTTGACTGACTTTGCCACACGAACGAGGTCAGCGGTCAATGTGCCTGTCTTGTCAGAGCACAGAACGCTGACAGCACCCAAGTTTTGGATGGCATCATAGCGCTTTACGATGACCTTCTGCCTGGCAATGCGAACAGCTGACAAAGCCAAGTTGGAGGTCTTTACGATCACAGGTGAACAATCGACGACCTAAGAAAAATGAAAAGACACTGACGACTATCATGGGAAGCATCTCCGGAGTAATTCCAACCGCAATCGCAATCGCAAACATGACAGCGCCTTTCCAATCCTTGCTAACTGCTCCTTGGACAATAAATACGGCCGGTGCCATCACCTGCAAGGTATGATTGTGTAAGTTGAAAGGACGAAAAAAAAAAACAAGGTCTGAACTGACCGCCATGAAACCCAAAAGGACGTAGCTAACTTTCTTGATACCTATCTGGATGGCATTTTCAGGCTGTTTCCTGTTGAGCTCATCAGCGATGGCAGCCATGTATGTGTCCTTTCCAGTAGAGACCACAAGCGCACGACCATTCCCAGCTGCGACTGATGTGCCAGCCAAGCAAACATTATGATTGTCCAAGAGATGGAACGGCTCGGTTGCGTCCACATGGGTAACACGAACGCCCTTGTCAATAGGTAATATCTCTCCCGTGAGAGACGCCTGGGTAATGGCCAACGCCTCAGCAGAGACGACAACACAGTCCCCAGGGAATACATCACCACCTATAAAATGGTTGGATTTCGAGACATTATGTGAGTATGAAAAAGCGTACTGGCAACAGCAATGATATCCCCGGGAACTATGTGTCTCAGATCTATCTCCATCTCCTGAGGGACAGAGTTGACGCGACGGATGACACGGACGCGAGTCGCGATTGACTTGACCAGCTTGAGTGCCTGAACCATGGACTTGAGTTCTTGCCAGTACCTGTAGCCCGTTTGAGCGGAGCGGAGAGAACAGTATGAAAGAAAAATGCCTTAATGAGGTGGATGCAACAACCATGGCTATCATAACTACGAAGGTTGGCACGGAGTCCGTTGCAATATTGATCAAGGCAAGGATTGTCAGGAGAATGTTGAAGGGGTTCCAAATAGCAGTCCACAAGATTGCCAATGCGGCTAAGGGACGTTCGTTGACTGGTACGTTCAAACCATGGCTACTGAGGATCTCAGCGGCCACTTCTTCCGATAATCCATCAGGACTCCATGCAGGCTCGAGCCTAGACGGAAGTTGAGAGACGACAATAAATAAGCATACCAGAACTTACTGGAATAGTTCCGAAGGAGGGACGCGAGCGAGCCGAGCAAGCTTGGTAGTGAGCTCGACCTCTTTTGACCGAGTGGCCGACTTGAATATGTCTGGATCGTGCTTGTCCAGATTTCCACTGGCCCTGAAGCGGGCGGGAACAAGTCTCGAGGCAAGAATGGTATCAAATGAGAACCGCATGATAAGGTGCTATAGACAGATTAATGAAGGTGCAATCAAGTTACAGAACAGGCCTACCTTTCTTTCGTTAGAGCAGGCGTTCAAGGGTGGGTTACCTGTGGAGGCGAGCAGACTGGAATGGCGAGTTAGAGAAACGATAGTGCATGAGGAAGAGCGACGAACAAAGACGTTGGTACAAGCGTACAAAAACTCCCATCTGTTGCCAGTGGATAGCGTGTTTGAGGAAAATGCAAGAGAAGTCCACCGACACTTTATAGCTGGAGAGCTGAAAAGTTTCGAATCTCCGACCCGACATGCTGCCAGTGGGAGAACCGCATGGGCTAGCTAAATTTGCCATTCGCCAAGCAGTATTAAGGCATGCTCATACACGTAAATTTTTTCGTTGATCAGTCTAGTGCCGCCGATCAGCGATGTTTGCTTCAATAAGTGACTCAACGTCTTTGACAACGGCGAACAGGTTCCCAATCTTTTTGACCGTGAATTTTCCACTGGCAAATTGTTGGTCGCAGACTTCATCTTCCGAATCCGGTGAGGACGACCGCATGTCGCTATCGGAGAAAAGTCGTCGCGCCACATCAGGTCCGTTGCCAACCGGTGGGAGTCACTTCTTACAAACGTTTCACACAACGATTCGGTCAGAACCGCCGACAGGCAGTCATCTCGGTTTGGCCGCGGTTCCCGGCGTGCTGGGCACACTTTCATATCAGTGGTGATCGGTTTGGATTAATATTGTGCCAGCATAACTGGGCGACTCCGGATCGTGCAACCGTACTCGTCGGTAATTACCGCAAGGTGCACCTTGGCCGTCTAGGCGGCTTAGTGCACACAGCCCTGCGTGGGTACCTGCCACCTGAAATCTGTGATCAGCGGACATTACCAACTTGCAGACACTATGTATATAGTACTATGAACTGCAGGGTCCTATCATGACCATGGCGTGCGGATGAATATCATTGATGTGACGCCACTACACAATACATTGCACATTCCGAACTTCCGCACAGTGGCAGCAAGTCCAATCAAAAAAGTACTACAGCGTGGGTCCTGGTTCCTGGTTCCTAGGGTCAAGGTACTGTCTGCGAGAAACACTGGCATGTACGATGATTCCTATCGCATTCTTCTTGATAGTCCAAGTTCAAAGTCTCCGTTCTGAGCAAGAGACCTCTCCTTCCACTTCCTTTCTGTCCATTTCTTTCTTCTCTGGACACACTTTTTCTCCTTGCGTTTTCGCTGCACCAGACGTCTCTGGCGTGTCTTTGGAGATCGCGAGAGACTTCTCAATGTCTCTCGTAATTCGATCCAACTCTTCATCAACCTTGCCTTTTGTTTCCGACACAGTTAGCTTAGCATCGACCTCCACGCTGTCCGCAGTTGCCGCCCATGCCCTCTCGAGTTCCTCCTCCCATCCAAGCTCACGACAGAGCTTCTGCACGATGTCGTCGCACTTTCCTAACAAAATAATGTCGTCTTGCTTGCAAAAGTGACCGACCTCATCCAGGTTAATCAGAACACGAGGACAGTTGTCTGGAACCAGGTCCACCAAGGATGCGAACGGATGGACAGTCAGCGACGTTCCAATCACTATCAAAAGATCGGCCTTCCGTAGCGAGCGGATGGATGCGTGGAATTGCGGTGGAAGCTGGCCAGGATAAACCGAGAAATCTTTGAGATCGAAACATAAAATACATACTGATTCCCCAAAGAACACGATATCTGGTTTCACCAACCCGTTACAATGCTCGCATCGCGGTATCGTAGAGTTGAGAACAGATTTCTTAATCTTTTCGTCATCATAGGGACGTTTGCATCCAATGCATCGCTGTGTGGCGAAACTTCCATGAGCTTCGATGATCTTGTTCTCCGGAACTTCAGCTCTCCGTTCAAGCGTGTCAATATTCTGTGTGAAGCAAGTGTGTAGAAGGCCATGTGCATGCAGCACTTTAATGAATGAGTGAGTGATGGTTGGCCGATAACGACCGGGGTAGAGCTCTTTCGCAAGTGTATAAACTTGGTCACAGCGATGGACGGATGCCGTGAGTTGCGACCCTGCGTGCTTGGAGTGTAATGGACTACTTACAGGGCACCGGGTTGCTTCGAAAGAAGTCGATCTGAAACACTGCCTCTGGGTATGGTAAATTAAGACGGGCAAGGTTGGCCTGAAACGAGTTGGCCGGTCAGGAATCATGTTGACCGTCTCATAAGATGGTGCTCACATATAACCCTGTGGTAATTGGGATTATTGAACGTAACCGACATAACGACGATGGCAAGCTACCCACCCGTATCCGGTGACCTGAAGTCAGGGATGCCAGCAGAGGTACTGATGCCTGCCCGATCCTGAGCCAATCACTCCCAGTTGGCCGCAAGGGTGGCTCTTACCGGCACCTAACTACAAGTACTGCTTTAATCCCGTAAAACCCATGCAACAGTAAGGGTGGAATCACCATGAGAAATACGTTCCGACAGCGATCAGATTTCATGTACTTTGCGAGTGATTGAAGATCATCTACGTCTGAATCTAACACCTTTGGAGAACGTTTACGAGGAGAGAAACGCAGATTCATCGAAGTACGCAGAAAATAATGGATGTCGAGTGAGGGAGTGGGTTGTCGGACTCGGAATTCAGCCTGAGCGCCTTGAAGTCAGGCTCTCTACTAATATAATATACTTTCAAGTTATACTCGGTACTTCTAACAAGCCCTTCGCTGACGGATTGGCCATAGGTCCCACTAGAGTTATGTTCGTCGGGGCTGGTCATATTACTCGTACTTACCGGTTAAATGTCCGGAAAGTGGAACTTGGCTCATCATCCGAGTCATCCGAGTCACTGATCAGCCGACTCAGCAAAGTCACGATTGGCTGCCGAGAATGCGTAAATAATTTAGCCTAGAGATGGATCCAAGTACCTTTGTGATGGCTCTTGCTCTGTATATGGTATATCGATGGCCACGTACGTACTGCTTGCCAGAATCAGCCGAATCGCATAGATAAGTCGAAAGGAGTTACTTACCTCATTCCCAAGGGCAAGCCACTATTTTTAGCCGTGTTTCTTCCCGCCAGCTATTCCAGGTCCGATGATCGGAAAACCGATGGATTAATGCGCGCTCAAGAACTCACAGTTGTTTGTGCCAAGGTTTGTGCGATTGTCGACCGAATATATAACTTGGAGCGGCCGTTTCCTGCCAAGATCTGGAGTGATCCTGCGATCGACTAATCGCAACTTGCCTAAACAAGTTATCACTAGGGTGGGGATGCAGTCCTCGTTCTGATCCCGTGCGATGGGGCGTGCGTACATGCTGTCAAAGCGGGAATCGTGCCAGATACCTCCTCCGACAGGAACGCAAGTGTCTTCGACTGGCGATTCGTGGGCATCATGTGTTTCGGACTATAGATCCGCATGATGGCGATGTAGATAACAAGATGGGCTAAACTATTAGATCCATGAGCATTATAACTGCTGAAGTTCTTGTCCTTCAGGGAGCTCGACAATCTGCTCTGATCCAGGGTACTCAGGCAAATTGAGTTGAAACCTTTCCTCCATCGTTCTACTATGTGTCAGAACCCCACCCTGAAACAGGTAGTCACTGAGGCCTTGAGGGCTCACCTGGGGACAAACCTTCCTCCAAGGAAGTGTCTTCCCTTGAAGGACCGCACCCCTTCCTTCGGTGCGGTCAAGCTTACCAATACATCAGGCATGATACGCTCCTCTTCCTCATCACCCTTTTCAACATCCCATCCACTAGGAATGTCAACTGAGACAATAGGCTTTTTCGAGGACGAAATTAGTGGTAGGACCTCGTCGAAAGGTGCGCGGGCAGGTCCCTTGAACGAAAACCCAAAGATGGCATCCAAGATGACGTCAGATGATGAGAGGCTCGAACGGAGTACGTCGAGGGTGGCGTCAGGGGGTAGAGACTTGATCTTCATGTTATCGCATTGTTTATGAAGTCGCTATGCCCAGGGAGCCAGTCAGCACCAAAATTTAATATGAA
>JBBPLZ010000036.1:0-31562 GCA_038090055.1 Hemileccinum hortonii | reverse complement strand
ACCCCAATATTACTCGGATCCGGTTGGTGGTAAAGTCGACCGAGATTGATGTTCCTGCCATGGTCACCCCATTAATATTAGTGGCATTAAGGAGAGAAGACCCCAAATAACTGCGCTAACTACTACCCCAATGCGGTGCCTGGTGAAAGGCACAAGAACTAAACTTGTGGATTTTCAACTCAGTTTGAGCGGTGATGGAGCTTGGACCTATCACTTGACCAACCCTATAATATACTATGATGCAAACGGAACATCTTTGATGGACAACGGGAATGAAAGAAAACACGTTTGTGTAGTCACTGACACCCTTATCTCCTGGTCGCTGTGCCATCTCATTGGCATGGAATAAGTGAATGTTTGATTTTCTCCTGTCCTTGAGTGTGGCCGAAATCAGGGGAAGTCTCGATGGATTTTAAGACCTGTGATTTATTGAAAGGACCATGTCACGATCATGAGATACCTATAATTCAGGTAAGATCTTGATCTTTGGATATGTCATCATATGTGTGGACACGTTCATCGTTGCTCAGCTCCATTGGACAACACAGACTTGCAGTTTCGGCTCATTTCGTCACCTTGAGAACGAGCATCGAGCCATTCGAGATCACTATTCGGATCCACTTTGCGACCGCACTGCTCACCAGTCCTAAACATATTGGGGCACACAGCACATAAGGCTTTTTTCCCGCCTTCAAGTTCCCTGCTACTGACCCTCGTTTGATTTTAGCTTGAAACAAACGCTTGAGAATGTGAGGGCCAAGGATGGCGTTGACTCGGAAGAGTCCGAGAATGCTGATACGTGTAGTGGTTGAGGCCTGGGATGATCGATATCGGTTGTTGTCGTCCGCTTGATCCTCCAGCTATTGTCACCAGCACGCTCCAAGACTCATCGAGTACTCGTCAGCAGTCGATTTCTCAGCCTGCGGCCAAACCACTCATCCCACATTCAATCGCCATGTTTACGACAACGTTTTGTGTCGGATATCATTGTCAAGTAGTGCTGCAGTGGCTCTACTAGTATATAAGCAACTAACCCGCTGAACCACTGACACTGGACTCGGAGTCACCTAAGAATTAAAGAGACTGGATTAGCATCAACGATGACTTAAAATTTGCCCCCGGGTCACGAACACAATTTTCGCACAAGCATTCTTCCAAGAGGCCAACTACTCAAGGGATGAAAAGGGGACTCAAGAGAACACTGCAGCAGGAAACGGGTTTGGAAACCGAACTTGTGGATGCGCTTCAACTTTAACCATATCGTTTTAGTATGCAAGGAAGCACATCTGAGTTCGGATTCCAAGTTTGCTACACCCCCAAGCCAATCGTAGTTTCTGCACAGCGGTGCAAATCTGATCCCATTCGGTATGGGCAATTGTTTACAAATTTCGGACCCCGACTAGGACTGACTTATTTGCTTGAAATCATACAATTCTGAACGTCAGAGATCCGTGCTCAGTTACTTGAACGATGATACTAGTACACCATATTCCACACACCACCTTCAACGACATAGGACTGAAGGAACCACCTATTTCTCACTACAACAATAGTCGTACACTCATACAATGACCTATCAATCTTGGTCAAGAGGGACAAACGTGAAGAGTTGGGTGGGTTCTCCAGTAATTGGCTGGACCGTTATCTATTTGTGTTACATGATTGATGAGACCATCGATACACTTTAAGGAAATTTTAACACACTGGTTGTCCTGGCTCTCCCGCGGTCCATACAAATTTGGTGCCTGTATCGACGGTTGAAATACTGGAAATAATATAGCGAATGGTGAGTGATATCAATACTTGTCACGTATGCTACTCACAGAAAGGTGTAAGGGTCGTTGGTGGGGATAAGGTCCCACACCAAGACCGCATCCCCAACGGTCGCAAAGACCGTATTTCCATGTCTTGTGGTGTACGGGTAAGGGCTGGGACCCAACCCCATGCGGCCGCCACCAATAAGGTCTTGTGGTGCGGACCACTAATGGTGACGTGAGTCTTGCGCCCTTAGTTGGGGACAGAAAACGTATTACCGTGACAGGGTTCGCAGGGTCAGCTTGGAGTTGAAGTGGTGCCTGTAGTGGAACGGTGAATGGCGCGATGCCAACATAGAGCTCTCCTGGGAGATTGGACTTGAGGAGGTATTTGGCAGCCATCGGATGTTGGGGATGGGTGGTCTGTGAAACCTGGCTGACTTTATGCCCTACCAAAGGCTCCGGTATGGCGATGGTTCCCAGAATAGATTTGACCAAGTGATACCATCTGATGCTTCCTGTGCGTTTGACTCGCAGAAGATGAACAACCCAATTACAACATTTTGAGCCATCCTTGGCGAGCATGATCCGAATTTTCGTCATCTCACTCCCAAGTTTGATCTTTACTTACATGCCGTGTACCCCCAGGACCTTATCATCATCACGTTGTTCATGTCTCTTAAGGCGGCATGTCGTCATCAAGAATGATCCGATTCATCAGTCATTGGCCAGTATGGGACCACCGAGCACGCAATTGCACAGAAAATATATATTAAATGAATGTGCAGTGCAAAGTATGTATCTATAAGGGTCCTACTCTTTACCCAGACCCGTAGGTACGGTGGCATGGAATGATGGCCACAAATGCGATCTTTCTCCATTCTGATTAATATCCCAGAGGTGGCTGAATGTACTGTACATACCGTACAGCGGAGATGAAAAAAATCCCGAGCGTTTCGGACTTCCCCATTCTGTTATCCAATGGAGGTGATCAGGGAAGGAACGTGTCCACATATAAGTTATCCCTTTCTCACTGGGATGGTAGGTATCTCTGCCGTACCTGGACGTGGACATTTCAATGTCAATGAATCACAGGTCCCCAAAGCAATTGAGACTTCCCCCGGTCGTTCAGGATCCCAATCACACTCGGGGGTGGGGAAAACTAAATGCTGACAGTCAAAGCTTGCTGTTGCACTTCATCTGGGTAATGTCGGATGGTCACCATAGAACTGACGCTGGATAATACCTCCATTGCTGATGTACAACAGTTGGGGGATCGAATGGACGACAACGACCATCCACCGATACCACTCATTCCTCAAGCACTGTACTCATCCGCTTTCTCGGATACCTCGACATCATCGTTTGCCTTCGCATTCTCGAGCACTTGTTTCAATCTAAAATCAAACAAGAGTCAGCAACAGCAGGGAAGGCAGGGGGAAGAAACGAAAGAGTGCAACACATACATCGCTTCGTCGTCCAGTACCGTCGTATCCCGAACGCGCGTATAGATCATTGGAAAGGCAAACAAGAGTCCACCTACGACGAGACACCACGTGGATAGGAAGATGTTCATGTACCTAGACGAGCGGAACGAGAGAGATGGAGTATCAGTGACGTCGCTACCCACTGAAATCGCAGGGAGGGATACGAACGGTAATCCGATTGCATCCATACGCCATACACCCGCCGCCCCTGCAGACTGAATCGAGTGATCTAGCGATTTCGTGCGAATAGAGGCAAGGAGATCAGTGAAATCCCAGTGATAGGAACCTTAAAACACTCACAGAACCCGGCATAAATCGCAAGCTTGCTCGTATCGTTGGACATGGCCCCAATCAACCAGAACGCCGTCGTCTGCCACATCGCGTCAAGTAAACCGTAGAAAATCATGAGCCAGACGTGCGCTGGATACGCCGGATCGTAAATGTCCATCTTTTGTGCATTTGGCGGGATGGATTGGCGAGTATAGGATCTGTGTTTAGCAGACAAGGGTTTGTAAGGTCAGTTGGGTCACTACGTTCGCGTGACGTGAATGACGTGAACCCACTTTTGGTACTCGTACGCCCAAATGTGGACGATGAAGGCCATCATGAGGAGAATAGTCCAGCCCGCAAAGGCCCGGGTACGCCGGCGGAAACGAGCGCTATCCAAGACGAGACCGATCACCCACGAACCGATGATCTGGGAAAGCCAGTACATAACGTTATTCAGCGAGCGGGCGCGGATGTTGAACAGGGCCGAATTATAGTCGTTGAATTCTAACACATTGTTTATCCTGTCAAAATGATGTCTGCGCGTGAGATGAAGCAGGAGACATACGCCAGGTATAAAAGTAGTTGCTCGCAAAAAACATGGGAAAGAGAAGGAGAATCATGGGGTCAGATATGATGGCAACCCAGAGGTTGTAAAACTCGGACTTCCAAGACGGAGAGCGTGGGGTGACGACTCTCGTTCCGTCAGTACGAATCATCTTGTTTGGGTCGGCCATCAGGAGTGGAATGATAACTCCGATGAGCGTAAGTATGAGAATACCGATCTAGCCGCGGAGGTGTGTGATTCAGACAAAATAAGGCTGTTGATGCAAAACATACATATGTCCCATTTCCGACTAGGAAATGCAGGTATTAGCACTCAAGATGTTCATGACGACTTCCGACTATGCGTGACATACCGCTATTATTCTAACAGTCATAGGCGGATAAGATAAGAAGTGACTTGACCGAGGATGAACGTACCGTCGAATGAAAGTTCTGTCCCAAGGACACAGAAGAACCTACGACTGCACCAAGATTGAATATTCCCCAGAAGATACTGATGAAAACACCCTTCTGCGCCTCAGTAGGATAGCTGAGCATCAAAGCCCCCTGTGCCGTCCACAAGAACGCAGCAGTGATGCCGAGGATGGCTCCTGCACCGATAACGAAGTCACCTGCGTTCGGGTGAATGTTGATAGCCCTAATAAATCGATATCAGCAGTGCTAGCCCTTTGTGACCTGACTGGGGAAGTGCGCACAAGTACGAGCCCACATAAAGGGCGTAACCGAAAGTGCCCAGGAAGAGCGTCCATTTCGCGCCAATTTTGTTGTTCACCGTGCTTGATCGTTGAACGTCAAGTTCCTCGCAGTGTGTCAAGACATGAATGAACGATACCCGGCAAAGAACGAAAAGAACGCGTATGTGGAGTAGAGTGCGCATGTTGAATTCGCTGATGTAGTAGCGTTCATTTGACCACCACCACCGAGACCGGTCAAGGCATTGAACATGCCAGGACACAAGAAGCAGACGAAACCAAGCATGACGAGCTGTGTAATGGGGTGATAGTATACACCCCTTAATCCACGGGGTCGCTCAAGGTGCTCCTCTGAGTCGACATCGGTGTTCGGGGATGGGCTTGAGTCCTTTGTGAGAGATATCCCGTGCATGGTGGAGAAGTCGGTAGGAAACGAATGTGCACGGATATCGCCCCGCTACTTATATCTTGATAAGATATAGCATGGGACTAGTTTTTCTATGTCCAGATGACATGACGGCGCGAGAGGGAGACGGAAGACGAGCCGGGTGGTAATAATAGCCCCGTCGTTGGTCATGTCCCACGGGGGGAAGATAAGATCCACGGGTTCCCACTATAATTGAGGGTATGGGAGGTCACGATGACATCGACCCACGTGAAGCAACATCCACACCCGGACGGTGTCCGCCAAGGAAACCCAGACGTGTCCCATGTCGGTTGCTGTACTGAACACAGATAGAGGACGTGGCGACAACAGTAACAGAATTCCTAATTATAAGTAGCTGTTCGCGATGAGTAAGCCCATGACAAAGTAGTAAGGTCGAACCTTTTCATGCCAGTGGCCATGACGCGCACCGACTGCTTTGGCTCTAGAAAGTGTGCCATCCAATAGAACCTTACCAGTACGAGCTCGTCGGATTGGGGGTGCTCATCAGCAGCTATGATAGCCACCCAATTTTCCGGGTATGCTTGAGACACGCGCCGGGGAACTAGTAAGCGGGTGTATTCTGAAGGCTGATAATACCATCATGACTCGAAGGGGAGCCAGAATAAGATCATACTCATTAGTACCCATCAAGGTGTGCTAGGTAACGATGTCACTGTATCTAGAAAGGATTCAGCTCGAAAAAACGGGAGTTGAAGACAGAACTGGAGTGCGAAGCGGCGGATCAGCAATTTCAATCAACAAAATTGAAGCATACGCCCGACACAGCCACAGAGTTACTTTCTTAGATGACCATGGCCTCCTCAACTGCGGTCCTATTCACGACCAAAACACCCTATGTTCTTCCTTCCAAAAAATTCATGGTCCCGCTCGACTGGAAACGCTACCAACTCTCACAACTTATCAACAAAGCCCTCTCTCTCGCAAGGCCCATTCCATTCGACTTTCTTGTTCGTGGTGCAATCCTAAGAACCACCCTCGGAGAATGTCGCACAGAAAATGGGATTAGTGAGGTACGTATTGCGTCAAGGAGGAGTAGGGATCTTGTACACGACAACTTGGTTGATGGGTAGGATAGGAAGACACGCTCGAAATCGAGTACTTCGAGTCAGTCTTGCCACCGCAGCGCATGACAACGCTCCCGCACGAGGATTGGGTCTCCTCTATCTCGTGCCGTATACCCCAGTACGCCCTATTTCTCCTATATCCCCATCACAGTCACACAAACCATCTCGCAGACACTTTCTGACTGCCTCGTATGACGGTCACATCCGTCTTTTTGATTACACACAACAGTTGGTCCGGGACGTTCCAGCACATCAGGCACCAATCACCTCTGTCTGCGTTGTCTCAGCATTAACAGACGAGTCTGTGCTCATCGCAAGCGCCTCGCACGATCTAACCGCTTCTCTCACCCGCATCTCGCTTGCACCCGATGCATCCGCGTCCCCCCAGACACTAGCCTCACTCCACCTCCACACTTCACCCCTCTCCTCAATTTCCACTGATCACACCGGCTCGCATCTCCTCACCGCCTCCTGGGACCACCTCATCGGCTTTTGGGACACCACCATCCCCGCGCATGACGAAGTCGCAGCCACCTCCGATCCATCTTCCTCCTCCGACCGCAAAAAAAGGCGCAAGATTGGCAACGAAGCTGATCAAGGGCGCGCAAAACGCAAAGCTCCCACGACCGTCCTCAAGTCTCACACGGCACGCGTATCCAAAGCATACTTTTGCCCCGGATCGAATAGACGGGCGTATAGTTGCGGCTTTGACTCGACGGTACGCACGTGGGACGTTGAATCAGGCGTCTGCACCGATACGATCGTATGTCCACTCAATCTTTGTTTCATTTTGATCATTCTGAACATGTGGTTTGCTGTGATGGGCATAACCAGACAGTTCCTGAACGACCGATGCTCGATCTGGCCGTCACACCTGACGGCCACACTGTTCTCGCGTCCTCCACCGATCGGACTGTGTCGATATTTGACATGCGTTCGTCCTCACTTGCGAGTACGGCCGGGACGCTCGTCCACCCCGCTACCCCGTCCTGTCTGGTCTACCCCAGCCCGACCCCGTGCGCACCTCAAGTCTTGACAGGCGCCTATGACGGGATCGCTCGGCTCTGGGACCTCCGTAGCCTCAAGAGCGCTGTTGCGAGCATAAAAGCATGGGACGGCACACCGAAAAAGGTTCTTAGCGTTGATTGGGTTGGCGAAGTTGCCGGCGTGGGTGGGGAGGGTGGCGTTGAGGTTTGGCGGGTTGGTCAGGGGGATCGGATGTTGACAAAGTGAAGTCGGTGGGGAAAAAGTGTGGAGGGAAGCAAGTAAAAAAAAAAGTAAGCACCTCTGGGAGTTATCGCATGCAGGACATGAGCTAGGATAACCCTGGATGATCAGGATAGCTTTACACAAAAATCATGCCATGGCTTGCCTAGTGTCAACTAATAGCCACCTCATCACGACGCACAAAGTCATCATTATCATTGTTTTAGCCTGCTCAACAGCATAAAGAGATCACGATCACTGTCCAGACCATGGCACTGCGGCAGACCAGACTGGAATAGCCCATTTTCTGGGGTAACAAGGTTGCACCCTATGACGATCGTGAATACTGGGATGGATATAATGACCACAAGTATCAAAGAAAATGAGAACATTGTCGACGTGCGACAAAGTGTCAATGACCCCCCAACGGAACATGTACTTCAAGTTTGACACTCAAAACCTCGTGTCCGGCACTTGTCACAAGTACAGTAGACTCCCTCCTAACACATACCAGGTATAACCCATACTCTCTCATAGGACATACATTTTTGGATTTCCCGAATCAATTTTCAGGGCTATTGTCCTCCCCGATAACCCATACTCCCTAGTAACCCATACCTCCAGGGCTAATCCCGAGAGGTATGTGTTAGAAGGGAGTCTACTGTACCGAACCACCCATCCATCCAATGGGAATATAGACAAGGTACAAGATGAGAATAGACGTCCAAGACGTCCAGACCGCAAAATGGACGTTGACGGGAACCGAGGTATAACAAGTCTTGCACAACAATATATCACCTTTTACCTACAAGGTGCGCAATGATCGTCAACTCAATAGTGGCCTAGAAGCTCTATGGATGATATCGCTTCGACAAGGAAACAGTGCTGTTGTTCCATAGTAAAGCTATTGCAGCGAACGTGAGGACAGCATGAGTTCAAACCAGTCTTGGCATGAAATAGAAATCAGCCGGCGCGTGCGTACCATCACGATCCCGCTTGCAAGCCGCAGAACCCGCTGAGTCTAGGCCCAGGGAAATGAGTGACCGCACCACCGCCGCCAGTGGCATGGTGCCAAATGTTGATGCCAAGGCCTACGCGTTCAGCCGAGGGTGCTGCGGCTTCTGCCAGCGTGGCGCCGCGGTCAATGTGCTAGTAGTGGCTGGAATGATATGTACACCCGATCAGATATCTCGGTCGCTGAGAGTATAGATCCTGTATATTTGATTAATATCGGCGGACAACGCAGGGATAGAGGTTGATACGTACGCATCTGGCCTGCCAGTGCCAGTGGAAGTAGTGCGCCTGCCACCATTGCCTACTAGTAGTACTTATCATGGTCATACTGTAATCATGATGATTGGCAAGTCGGGACAGATCAACTCCGTGGGTCGAGACTCTTCGCTTGATCTGCCCGAGTCGACCCTGGTGGGTATTGTAGGGTCAAGCACCGTTCGATGGATTGCGGCGCCATAGGGACGGCGATCGGGCTCTCGCGGGACCGAGACTCGTACGGCCGTTGTGACGCTGATAAGTTAATTGTGGGGTATATGTATCTATAATCAATGGAAACACAACCAATCAAGAAAGGGCCATAACAACAAGAAACAAAGTGAACAAAGAAGACAACATATCATATGTCCAGGATGCAATGATGATAGCAAAACGACGTGTGAGGGATAACGAAACACGATGACATGTGGACGTCAACGTCAACGTCACTTTACGACTTCACAACGCGCGCAACTCAATCTCCTCACGCTCACGCGATCTGCTCACCTCTTCTACAACCGTGTCCACAGCCACCTGCCTGGACGACTCTTGATCCTGCTTTGATGCGAGTTCCAACGTGCGCGTGCCGGCCGACTGTGAATAAGAGAGGCCCGACGCGAATTCCATGTCGGTGAACCGTCCGATACGAATATCGCGATCGCCGCTGACAAGCCCAGAGGCGAGTGACGACCCACTGCTAATCCACCCTTTGCCCTGGGCTTCTCTATAAATAATCAACAGCGGCGCGATCAACTAGATGTGCACAGCCAGAGCGAACATCAGTATGAGAAATCAATCAGAGAGAAGCATCGCCTCTTCCTCGCCATCACCGTGATTAAAGACGGAACGAAGCGAGGAGGGCGATTGAGGGAACTTACCTGAGCTTCTCCAAGAACTTGTAGGAACGTATATGAGACGGGATGGTGGAGCGTATATGGGACCAGGAACAAGAGCGAGAAGGTGGCATAGACAGCTGCGGATTCGACGAGTACTGCGACGAAGGTCGTACACTCGGTCGCATGGCCCGGCCCAAGGAGTTGGACCACGGCCCGTCTATAGAGCACCAATCGGACGACGACGAGGAGAGTCACGACGAGATTGATAGCGAGGGAGACACAAAAGTAGGGAATGGTCCAGTTGATTGGCTGACCAGCATTCATGTACGGCGAAGACGATGGCGCGGATATTTGCATGAGGAAAAAGACGCCTAAGACTGTGAGTGGGATGACGTGAGCGGACATGACATCGAGTCCTCCGAGGTAGGTTGGGGACCAGTCACGACGCTCACCATAAGAAGCGAGTTGCATGAGACCAGTGATGATGAGGACGATATGCCCAGAGAGAGCACCAAAATCTCTGTAGATGATGACACACCGCCAGACCTGACGCATGCCCATCATGATGAATCAGTGTCTTTGAGATTCAACAGACCGGTCGAGAGCCATACCAGTAACGAGTCTGCAAGCCAGTTTGCAAGGACATATGATACGTTCGAGATCTCGTCCACACTGATCGAAAACATCTGTTCCTCATACTGACTCGGACCTCCTGGGTACCCACGGTTGTTTATAAATGCCAGTTGCGTGAACTGCGAGTTGGACCCAAGAAAGAGGGATCCAAATACGAACATGACGCAGACGTAGGCGAGGAAGAACAGATTTCTTTTAGAATTCACGTCCCTGTGTTTGAGTCGATTCCAGAGGGCTTGACAACAGAGTAGGAAAAGGGCTAAGACGATGCCATATCCCGTTCCGGTGATGAGTGCCCCCGCGAGCCATGCTTCTTCTGCGACGAGCTGCGCCGGAGATTCATTTGGAGTGTAGGACATGTGTCAGGGGGCAGGAATGCCCGCCTTTGGTACAACGTGTCAGGCTCGGGGCGGAGGTAACTTGCGCAGAAGCAAGCAGGGAACAGAAACGGACTGGGAAAATTGACGCGGAGTGGAGGTGGCGATGTACAACATCGTTGCGCCCAGGAAGTATATGAATCAAGAAATGATGGTCTCGGCTCCCGAAAACCCGAAAAAAGATCTCGCTGGCACCACGATCAACGTTACGTTCTCGGGTGAATATTTCGCCATCTCTGCCCGGTTTTAAACTCGTTTTCGGTGGAGAACTTGTTGGAACGCTGTCCAGTAGTACGCAATAGCGTAATGCCAAGAGTGAGGTAGGGATGAATAAACCCGCAGTGCGATTTTACTGCGAGAGGTGTGCCCCGAATCGGCTAGTCATATGGTTCCGCGGCGCGCCTATCATACACGTGACGTGACGTATTGGTAACGATTATGTCTATGTATATACCAGCGTTTTCGAACTGATAACACACAGGTCCATCAGCAATCCCATGGGTGGGGTAAAACAGCTACATTGTAGTAGTCGGCTGAGTCGCACCAATGACCAGGATGTCGCTGGGGAGACCCCTAAGGAAACGAGCTGGAAAAACTTAGTAGACTCCAAAATATGAATCGGGTGTAAGAGTTCGAGTAAAAGTCGAAGGGTGAGTAATGAAACATGGGGAAAGTCCTTCTCTCTTCATTGGCATTCATCGCGTGTGCACTCCAGAACCTTCCTGTCTTGAACAAAAGATTCAGAGACAGTTTTGCGTCCCACCAGCGCAGGTAATCAGAACGGGGAAAGGCGTTTTAAATGAAGAGCACAAAATGAGTTTGGGCAAAATGCGTTGGTACACCAGGAGAAGAGTAAATGTCCCGACGAGTCATGCCTCCTCCTTTTTTTGCTGTCTAAATTGTTTTGCCCACTATATATAACTTGTCGGTAAGTCCTCAGGAACAAGAGTGTAAGGCGAATTTCCGCACCAACATTGAAGGTATTGGACGATCGGGAAGAACGTGCCGGGTCTATCCGCAGAGCTAGCCATGAGCTACCATAATTTGGACACGGAAAAACACATCATCACCTCTCGCTCTGCACTAACAGACCACACGCCGTATGCAATGGCAAGAATGCCCGTCATGGTGATCGCCGTGTTGCTTGCCCAATTCGCCGGACGAGTCCACCATCCACCTGTCGGTTGTCACTAAACTCGGTAGTATGAGGCGGCCAATGCGACGTACCAGCCGGTGACCATACATGTTTTGGGTAAGGATAACGTGCTCCACCACCCTGAATAGGCTAGTAAGACCTGGAAAGCGGTGAAGCAACGCTGGAACTCATACCATTGCTGAGATGCTGTTGTTGTTAGGATCGGTTTCAAAGTGGTTGGTTGGAGTCGGAATGAGAAGGAAACCTTAACCTTAGAGTAGTCTTACACAGCATTTTGTATTACGTCAGAGCAGACCATAACCATTCGCGCCTTCGCCAGTCTCTTGTTCATGGTTATCCCGTTCTTCCGGATCCATGGGGCGGCTCCGGCATCTTTATCTACACGAGTTGGTCCATCTGACACTATAAGCACCCGCGGGCTGGCGACTTGGCGCTTTAGCTGTCATGTTTTTCATGTGACTTTGATATAGATGGCTCATATGCCATAGCCTCAAGCCAATTTGCTTGTGACCCCGATGGCTAAAATCAAGCGTAAGCAGTACCTATTTTTCTTCAAAGAATCCGCGCTCGTCACTATTCTCAGTTTGCTTGTTTTCGAAATATATTCATTATCAGCAACTCGTGAAACCCTTGTTTGCAGTAGTCCATGCCCGCAGTACAGTAGCAAGAATCAAGGCCCACCGAATCTCTCCATTACAGTCACATCCGACATGCAGCTGTCGATTTAACCTCAATTTGCCGCCAAAGGTGGAGCAAACATAAATAGACTGCATACGTTCCTTCTTCATGAGCCTTTTTTGACTATCATTGGATATGGGCGTCCGCGTCAGAGGTTGTTCTGGGAACACTGTGGTTCCTGTGTCCCTATAACTAGAGTTCGTTCGGTAGCAAGAACGGCCATCCGACCTCTCCCTCTTCTTGAGTGTCAGTATGTCCTCAGTGGTTGCGCTCGAGAGTCTTCAATTACTTAATTACATTTCTGGTGAGTGCAGCATAAGGTCCACGTTCCTGGGCGACTACCTTCTTACTAATTTACTATCCGAACAGTGGCTTCTACAGCAGTGGTTTTTTATGACTACAGTATGGATGCTAATTTTTGTCTTCTGCGGGCACTAACCATTTCCTTAGTTCTTACCCTTCCACGTGAGGTGTGTATTGCATATTTCTATTATTATTTTTTTCTAACCGGGACTTAGGTAGAACTGATATGGGTACGGCACAACATTCTTTGAAAAGATCTGTATCAACCCTCTTTAGATGAGACCTTGGTCGACGATGTCTACGCTTTTTGTAGTGGTAAGTGAACGAACTGCACAAATTCCGCCTTGAATTGACCTGCATCATTATCACACCAGGCACGTTATTTCGGGCTTGCACTTGCACTGTACGTCGCGGTCTTCATATCTCTTGCTCAGACTGCTCATGGGAAGGTCCAGTTTTACTGGATTAGGTAGGGCATCCAGCTTTTTCGAGGTCCGATCACCAATCTTCTCTTACAGGGTCGGGCACTGGACTTTTTTACATGTCTGAATTGGTCGGTGCTTTGTTTCACGTTGAATCCTGCCTGATTTTGCTCTAGTCGTGAGTGGTTTCTAGCAGCTGCCTACAAGAGTGGTTTACAATGACATATGATTCCGTGCGATGATAGATGTATGTCTACCAACGTCTTTAATTAAGCTATACTGAACAAATGTTTCTCCTCAGGTATAGTAATGGAGCAGGTTCTCACGTGGACGAACGTGATCTACATTTTCGCAATGCATGGTCCGTAACCCCTTGGTACTTTGACGGTGTCGACTTTATGGCCTATTCACTTGCAGCGATCATGATTCTTCGCGTGTTGGTCATGTTCATTCAGCCGAAAAAGATACAATACATCCTATTCTTTCTGTACTTCCTAATCACGGCTAACGCTATTGTCGTCGTCTTCTTCATGCTTGGTCCTCGTAGCGGTCTTGTTAGTGCGTATCCTGAGCATACGCTGTGACTTTTCTGCTGACATGTGGTTAGTCACCAACACGTTCTTCGTTGACGAAACCGTTTGCAACCTCCAGTTTGGCCGCAGCGCAAAGATCCCCCTTTACGCTAATATCCCAGGGGCAATATTCGATATCCTGCTAATGGGTCTGGTAATGTATCGCGTCAGGCATGCCATCGAGGTAAGGAGAATGTTGGGAAGACGTAGGATCAACGAATACATGAGGCTACTACTAGAACACAGCGCACTCTATTTTGTCTTGTATGTGATGCTCCCCCGAGGGTCACCGTGTCGAACACTCACGCTTACTCCCAGGAACCTGGCTTACAAAGGATTCGCCATAGCGATGTTGCTGTCGTCTTCTGTAAGTACATCTGTTTGTATGATGGGTTCCCTGGAAAGACGCCAACGTCCGTGTAGATGCTGTTTTACTCGCTCGCTGTGCTCTACACCAACACTATTCCGTTCATGATTTATCCCCGCTTCGTGTTTGGTTTCAGGGGGTATCGGTCCCCGTCGGGTGGCGTATATGTTAGCACTGCCAGCGAAGGAACTAGGTACGGACGTTCAGATGGCTACTCTAGATCGTCAAGCGGTACCGCGAATGAGAGTGGGGAGTACGAGATGTGTGGGGCGACAGCTGTAGCGGCGCTTCAGCATGCAAGTGGACAGAGTTACTGAAGTTGGGGGGAATGGTTTCCAACATGTTAGCTATCTGAGGTCTGAAAGATTACCTCTGCCTTTCGTTTTATTTATCTGAAGGACCTTGTCGGTATCATGAAAAAGTGTTAGTTTCACTGTCCAAGAGTTGCCGTGCGAGGTTGCATCGGGTATCCCACTGGATACGTAATCGATTCAAATTCCTTCGAAGTTCCCGTATATCACAGGAAACCCTCTGCACATGGACCCACAAGGACCTGCTTGGACCGCCTTGGGGCACCTCAGTAGCCAGTCACGTGCCCGCAAACGACACGTTTCTGTTACTATGGCCGAACCTTGAACTTCTACTCTCGAGATGATGTCGCAGGGGATTTTATGTACGACACTCGCGACAAGTCTCTGCAAATCTACGCCGGCTTGGATCATGTGGATTGATCTACCTCGTATTACGTGCAGGGAAGGTACTTAGTATTCGCACCACCAAACCGCATGCCTACATCCGAGCCACCCGGACTAGGACGCCCGTGGATTCGACGAGGAAGGATTCTTCTGGTGATACCCAACGCATAAAAATTACTGGAGTTACTCACCTAATATGGCCTATAGATCATCGCCGTCCCTTTTGGGAGCGACTGGTTCGTGGTCATGTGTCCAACCGATGTGTTCTTTCTCCCACATTCGGTCGTAATTCCGAAGCGCCAATACAGCAAAAAGCTACAGATAAGAAGCGAGGGGATGTCCAACACAGCGACATCCGTCTCCCTCTACTGTGAACCGTATTTGCAGTCACCTGGAACATGACTTCCACACGCACAGGCATCGCTCACCAACCGCCTGGGCAGACGACGATCGAGTACCTCTCACTAGAGGAGGTGAGAGTGAGGGCTTGGGTGGTTGATGGTACGCCTTTGGCAAAATGTTCCCTTGCCTTCTCTTAATATCATTTCTCGGACTTGGCCATTCGTGATATAGTATCTTCCCGCATAGTCCTCACTCAGACGTTTTACAATCCATCAGATCAACCGACAGGAAGGGCAAAGTATGTCTTTCCACTCCCGGCGAACGCTGCGGTCTGCGCGTTTGAGCTCCAGCTGGAAGACGGATCAGTCGTTGTTGGAGAAGTAAAGGGAAAGGAGGACGCCACACTAGCCTTCGCTCGTGCCGTAGATGAAGGGAAAGTAGCCGCTCTCGTTGAAAGGGTCACAGACGATAGTAAGTCTTGTTATCCCTATGATAAGTGGATCCGCATATCCGTTCTCCGCCACGCAGTATTCACGATCTCAGTCGGATCTATTCCTGCTGCCACGCTGCGATGCACAACACTTCTGCCGCTGATTCGCGTACTCGCGTTCATATCAACGTCGACGTCCAAACAAGCGATGTCATATATAGTATCCGCAGCCCTACACATCACATAGCACTCCAACGCTACAAGGGCCGTAGTGGTCACAAATCACAGCGGCGCATGTCTGTAGTCTGGAGGTCATCAGAATTTTTGGCCAGCGACTTCGTAATCACCATAAATGCTAAAGGAATGGACAAGCCCAGATGCTTTGCAGAGGTGCTCCATATGAAGGACGATAGAAACGGAGAGGGATCTACCATTGCGATGCAATTAACTCTTGTTCCAAAGTTCCAGGCCCCAAAGATCCCTTCACAAGAATATATTTTCATCATCGACCGATCTAGCAGTATGACGAATGTTCCGATCGAAACAGCCAAGAAAACCTTGATTATGCTATTGCGTCTCCTCCCAAGCAAGCAAACTACATTCAACATCTTCAGTTTTGGCACAAAAGTTGACAGTCTATGGCCAACAAGTCGTGCACTTGATCCTGCATCTGTAGCGAAAGCAGTATGTTTTCTTCTGACCTAGTACCGTTATCTGAAATCGCAGTCGCAGACGTCACACGTCGCAGGCATGAGTGCTAACTATGGTGGAACAGAAATTCCGCAAGCGCTCCAGTCAGCATTCAACTCGCGCGTGCTTGATCGCCCGGCTGTTGTATTCCTACTCACCGATGGCCAAATTTATGTACGTTTCAGAGTCCATAAACTTCTGTTATCTAAAAACGATTTCCCTCCAGTCGGGAGAGAACCTGGACCCATTCGTAGTTATCTTCAACGCTGTCCAAAATGCTCCACCCCACGCACCGACAAGGCTGTTCGTTCTTGGGATCGGAACTGGTGTATCCTCCGACGTGTGCACCCGTCTCGCACGGGAGGGCAACGGAGAGTATCTGTTCGCGCTTTCCGCAGAGGACATTTGTGAAAATTGTGCTGGACTTTTGAACGCTGGACGCTCGAAGAATATAGAACGCATTGATATCGATTGGAGTAATGACACCTCTACTCCTGCTGTCAGCCTCTCATCCCCAACCACGCTGAGCCTCCCGGCAGGTTTCCCGGCGCTTGGACCTCTGCCACCTGTGCAGCAAGCGCCCCATTCTTTGAAAAGGATCTTCTCTGGATTCCGATTTACGGTTTTCGCAATCACATCATTCAAGACTGTTCCGACCTCTGTCCGGCTCATAACCAAACTAGATGGAGTACCTGAACCACAAGAATTAATTGTGGGTGTAATGAGGGTGAAACCATTCAGTAACAGCAACGAGCATTCGATCGTTCCAATGGTACATACACTAGCTGCGCGTAGGCTCATCATGGAATTGGACGGTGGTGTTGCACCACCTCCCGCCCCAGCTCCAGGCGATGCCCTCTTAGTCTCCGAGGACGACCTTCGGAAGGCAGGCATCGTTAGGCTAGGGCTGACATATCAGCTTGTAAGCGAACATACATCCTTTGTCGCGGTTCAGGAAGGGGGTGAACAGAGAGGGAATAGAGGGCGTAGAAATGGCAGCATGGCATGGGCTAGGTCGAGATTTCGGCAGACACGAATGGATAGCCACGAGAATGACTCCCCCACTGAGGCCACTACTTTCCTCGATGGGCTTATCAACGGCGTTGCCTCCTTCATCACGACTATCTTTGGCTTTGCCCGCAATCCAGCGACACTGACAAGTGCGACAAGCGCTACGTTCGGTCCTCATTCTCACCGCCACCGGCCCAGCTTCCCTGGTGCATATGACGAATCCGATTTTGGAACCAGCGAGAACAGGAGTCGTAGATCCAGACGTACATCCCGTTCGCCACGGGGACGGAGCCTTTCATCTCGCGGTAGCGCCAACACCCTCTCCACTCTGAGCTCCCTCGAAGGATCCTCTTGTAGTTCTTGTTGGACAGCCTCGCGATCCCCTAGCCCTGTTCCTCGGTTCCACGACCAAACTGAACCGCGCGCTCCTTCACCCGATTTCCTCCGAGACACGAGCACTCAAGGGCCGGGGGCACCCAACGTGGATCCGAGTGGCGGCTCGAACAAACGACACCCCATTCCACAGGAGGTGTACGATCTCTTTCGACAGATGGACATCGACGGCTCGTTTCCACTTGTAGCGACCCCGCTTCTCTCGAGACTCGTTGGGGAGGGGGTACTGGGCAAGGCAGACGAGCTTGGGATTGACAAGAAGGTGTGGGCGACGGTCGTCGTCGTCGCGTACATCCAGACGCGGTTGCAGGACGCGCCGAACCTGTTGGACTTGATGTCGGAGAAGGGAAAGGAGTTTGTGGAAGGGTGTGAGTGGTTTAGGAGGAATGGGGCGAGACAGTTTGACGAGATGGTTCGAGAGGCGGTTGGTTTGTTGAGTCCGGCGAGTCCTGGTCCGAGTCCATGATGTGGCGGTAGGATCCAGAATCGTAGATTCGTCACAACTCGCATGCTTTGGGCTATAACCGTAGCCTTGTGCTTGGACTGGTTGCTGATGGATACTTAGCTAGATATGGACACCACGTCATGTCGATTGTGACACTTAGAGAGACCGACCGGGCGGACCGATGCCACGCATGTACCGATGAATAAACAGTACGAATGCATACCTCATATCAACGGCCGTAGCGTTAAACCCGAATGGAAAATCCTAGCACTACCGCCGCATGGCACAAACTCTGCACCAACACGATTCACAGACGTCTCGACGTGCCCCATTTGTTTATATTACTCGTCTTTGTGTTAATCTGTCGCAGTCAAAGGCCATACACTCTTGACACCCAACTGCACATCAGATGTGAATGGACCGCCGGACGAATGGTGCAAGGTTCATTGGCAAGCGGACAAAAGGCACTTCAACGAATGGACGCGAAAAAATGAACGCATGTGCCATATCCACGTACATCAAAATGCCATCACGCCCAACAATCGCACCAAATGCACAACGGTCGGACGCCGTGACGGACAGATGAAGTTCAAACGACGAACGGATCAACAACACAACTCCGAGTTGTTGGGCACCACTACAAGTGCGCACCCTCCCACCCGTATGATCGCACTATCTCTAACAGGGTCTATTATATCGAACGTTCCCATATGATATCGGTATCCAGCAGTGGCAGTTGTTGGTCCCTGCCCCCATTGAACGGCCCATGCATGACATCATAACTTCCTTCAGGTCTCTTTGGTCTTCATCTACGACAGTGACAATGGCTGGCTTGCCCAACTTCCAAAACCAATCACCTGGCCGTGCCCCCATTAGCGGGCAATCCCAACAGACCCTCCACGAGCAATGCAGCTGAAGCGTGAAAGTTATCAACTGGAAGGCTGATCTCGGTTTTTAAACAGATAAAACAGTACCTACCATCATACATACTGAAAATACCATCCTATCAGAAGGATCTCGCTGACGCGTCTGCCCTACTCAGCCGCCACCGGCATTCTGCACGATGTTGTAAACGATCGCTATGAGGACGAGAGAAGCAGAAAGCAAGAATCCAACAGCACTGATATGTGTCGACCGGATGGGCCAGGTAGGGGACAGAATTGGGAATGCAAGGTACAGACTGGGGCGATCGGTCGCACCGGTACCCGCCAAGGACTCGGACCCACCCCCGTTCTGGTCTTCCTGCTGGTAGTAAGGGTCTCTGGACGGTGAATACGTGCGGTTCGCGACTTGAATTGGAGTCGCGTCCGATGAAGACTTTGCCAATTCTCCACGCTCTTCTGACGCATCCGTCTTCACCCTTTCCATGCCATCATCGTCTACGGCTGTGGAATCGGTGTCAACACAGATCACAGCCGGTATGTTCCCCACTGGAGACACGGAGAATTCCAGCGATGTTGTCGGACCAGTCGGCATCAAGGATATCTCTGCACCATCCGAGAACCCACCACACTCGCCCTGGACTTCCTGTTTCTGGTAACCATTCCCGGAAGGTGAAGACTTGCGCTTCACGACAGGCATTTGGATCAGGTCCATTGTGGGCTTTGCAACCTCTCTAGACTCTTCTAACATCACCGCCTTCTTTTCCGTGCCATCATGACATACAGCCGCCGGATCAGCAGCAATTCGGACCACAGTTGGCGTATTCTCCACATGGGACATGATCTGTTTCGCCTGCATCAAGGACGTCTCAGGGTCGCCCGAGATACCCACGTCAGATAGTGCAGATGCCATGCGTCTCTTTGACGCTATGAACAAGATGAAAGGGATGAGAAGGTTAGAAGGGGACGTGAATATGAGTGAACCCCAATTCAGAATTGTTGTAAGGGCACCCTGGAGAGTTTTGATGTTGAGCAATGAAACGTCGTCGCTTCAGCCGTGAGGAAAGCGGGAACATACGTTGGTTTGAAGCGGAATGACAATCAACCACGGAAGGATGGCAGACCAGAAGATGGCCCATCTTTTGGAGCATATATTTCCCCGTAGAAGGTTGTAGCGTATCACGATCGTGAATACCGGAACGGACGAAACAAGAGCGGCTGAAAAAGAATATATGTTGACGTGATTGAGAAAATGGCAACGACGCACCCAACGGAAACATGTACGTCGACACCTGCGCTACCCTATTCAAAGCCCCGCGTCCTGTGCTTGTCACAAGCACTTGCAAAAGTGTCGCACTGTCTGGAATAATAAACGCCGAGCCACCTATCCATCCGATGGGAATATAGATGAAGCACGAGATAAGAATGGACGTCCAGACCGCAAGACGGATGTTGACAGAGGGATGTGTTTCATTCACCCATGCTGGGGTGGTCATCACCTATAAAAATGCATCAGACTATAATATATACGACAAACGAAAACGGACGAATGAGAAATTGGAGAGTACGAATCCTACAACGGCGGACTGGTCCTGTCCTACTACTGGGACTGAATTGACATCGAGGCCTTTGACGGCGAAGACAATGATCCATAAGATGGTTACAATAAGGAGAAGTATGAATGACGCGACTTGAAAGATGATGTTATCTACAAGGCGGAGGAGACTGAGCGGGATAATTAGCGATAGGGTAATCTATAAAAACCGTGAGCGTACGAAGGTTGAGACGGAATGCAATGCTCACCAGCGTTCCAAATGAACCCAGAATGTACCCGGAGAATGCGCCAGGAACATTATGTGGTATTTGATTAACTGTCTACATTGAGTTCGCGTCATGCATCGAGAAATAGGACGTACCACAGACCCAGCCGTCGGAAAAGCTGACGGCGCACGTCTTGTGAGCAACGTTGATGAGGAACTCATCCATACTCTACGAGGGGGTGGGCACGATGCACGATGCACGGAGTTTCACGAAAGCAAGGAAAACGCACCTGGAAAGCCTCCAATAGACTTGCGATCACCAAGGACTGCATTGCGAGGTATAACAAGCCTTGTACGACGATGTGCCACCTCTTACCGAGGAAGAGGTGAGCGATTGTCGTGAACTCAATAGAAGCTCGAAATCCTTCGTTTCCTTCTATGGATGACATTACTTCGACGAGGAACAGAGCTGCTGTCCCGGATAGCAGAGCTACCATGGCGAACGCGAGGATAGGACTGCGCATGAGTTCACATAAGTCTTAGCATGAAATAGAAATCAACCGACGCACATCAACCATCCTGCTTGTTGGTACAGTAGTGGGATAACAACCAATGGGGGGCCCGTCATGTTTGAGACGAGAAGAGCCACGCTCCCAAGGAAACTGATGGTACGAGGCATAATGTAAGGAATCTGGATGACCTAGAATGAGAGGCATACAGGCTTACGGTGTGATTATATTCACCACTGATGCTCGTGCATATCCCCGATGGATACGCTATGTTCCATTGATATAACATTCCGCAAGAAATGTTTGATATCTCCGCACATGCCTGATATACGAGTGTGGCTTGGCCCGTGCAACACCGAAATGGATATGCGCTGCCGTCGGGGTGACCCCTTCCGAAATAGCTCTTTTCAGTGGTCGATCCACAGGTGACTAGATCTGGAACAGCTTTCGACTTACACCTTGATGGATGTCGATCATGAAGAGGGCAATTTACATCAGTGGATCAGATGGGGACGTTAGAAAACTGCAACACGTATTCCCGGATTTACTTTTCCTTCAGAAGACTTTGAAACGATAAGATATATCTTCGCAAAACCACTTACCTGCCCACTATTTCATCCTGTGACAATTGTAAGTCAAGGATCTCTAGTCTCTCCATCCAACCAGACTTTTAATATCAGATGACGGTCGTTCTGAACTGGCGAAGACCTGCTGGTGGTGACTACACTCAGACACGATTAATCCGCTAACAGTGGCGTACTGTCTGTAGTAGTTCTTCACATAGAGCAGTTTGATGGTAGATCGACGTCGAACGAACGAGTTGGGCACCGAGTTACGCTCGAACCCAGCGGAGTGACTTTAAATTAGTCTTGCATAAGTATCAGAACCGAGGCCGAGCAGGGTAGCACTGTATTCAGAAGAGCGTCCAGGAAATGGCCAAAGTTTCTGGGTGTCTATCTGTCTGAGAGACAGTCTAGGAGCACCAGCAACTCCGAGTCGGCGGGTAGTTCAGGCGGGGCTCAAACGTAAAAGTATTATTATTGTTATGATTATTTAATAACTCACCACTGCGCACCTGAGTAACCGCTCGCCCATCGTGGTACAACCACGCAGGATGACGAGTAGACCGGTAAAGGACGAAATAGTAGCTGGTGGCGGTGAGGATGGTATCGCCGATTACCTAAGTAAATATAGTTTTTGTCTACTCCCAGGCCCCCAGACCCAGACTAGAACGGCCAAACCTCAGATTTTGGGATTCAGATATCCGCCCTCATTTGGCGCACTTGCTCACATCGTCGTTCTTCAAATCAATATTGTGTATAGATATGGTCCGAGCATAAGTTCGCGGTGCTTGCATAGTAAGCACCACACCGTCACACACCACGCCCGAGTATTATGGCGCACGTTTCTTGACAACAACAATGGCTGCCAGAGCGACCACATGAGGGTAAAACGCGCTCTATGATAACGACCGTTTTCTGATTCCGATAACCCCCAGGTCTGGTTTCGGGAGACTGTATAGCTCGCCAGCTCCACCACAGGCAGAACAGCCCAGAGTTTTATTTTATTTTTCGTTTTGACTGACTGAACACAACTTTATGAACAAATGCTCCAAGGTATTTGCATCACACCGGCGAAAGCTGTTGATCTCTGCAATTGGTTCGTCAGCACCCCAATACTACGCTGCCACCTGCCTGGTAGTGTCGAACTGGCGCCGACTCTACAGTTGAAAATGGCGTCATTGATAAGCACTGGGAGACGGAGATCAGTCCGATTCTTTTTTTTTCGACCCGTCGCGAGTTTCGCTGCTGAGGTGGCATCTCGTGTTAAAATGGTTGTCAACTCCTTGGAATCCACATGCACAGGTCCTTCTGGGAGACCATCGATGCAGATTATGTTAGAACGTAAACCTCACCCGCTCATGCCGCTTGGAGTTCCGATCGTATGGGATTGTGTATTTTCCATTCATTCAGCCCGCCTGTCAGGAAACTGGTTGCGATATCTTTACGGTAGGCCGCCATCAGAAAAACTGTTTTCTGATTTCGAAAAATCCGTTTGATTGCGTCACGATCTACATCAACCATTCAGGCAGTTCGGTGGACCGTGACGTGATTTGACTGAAACAGTAGTAATTTCCCTCAGGCTGTTTGGACATTTGATCCGCTACACGCTGGCAACTCGCACTGGCCGGTAGAACGTGAGTGCGGGTGGGAAATTTTTGTAAACGGTGGCAAGATTAGGTTCGGCCCATTGACACACGGAAGAAAAGAACACAAGAAAAAGTAATTTCATTTTCTTCCTCGCGCGGGCCGAGCGGGAGACTCGGGGCATAGACCTCAAAGGGTCTACAATTGGCGTTTGGTGATGACGTGACAGCCGCATTAGTAGACTAGTATGGACAACACATCATTTTCTAGAAATTGCGGAGTTGGTAAGTGCGGCTTCACCCCTGTTCTTCTTCTGCATACCCTCACTTCGACTCGTTTCAAAGGTACTCGGTGACTTCTAGTGGCCAAATACTTAAGTGCGACGCTGATATCCAGGCATTCAATAACAGTGCTTGCGGGTCCTCCTAGGGACTGATTGAAGTCATGGATATCAACCACTGGCCCACATCAGCATCGACAGAATCAGCAGTTTTAGGGTCTGACTGTGGCTCTACACGCGCGCTCGTTCACTCTCCACAATTTCCTGGTTCATCTTCTGACGTAAGGGGGCGGACCACTCAGGGGAGAGTCCAGCCTCAGCAGAAGAAACCTTCTCTTCGAGAGCATGCTTCCGCCCTCATGCAACCTCCGAAGAAGATAGGCCCCTCCCCGACGGTATGGCAAAGTATACGAGCCATCTTTTTGGTATCTTGTAAGTTGTTCTCATTCGTGGAGCAAAGTCCCGATGCTGATTAATTTCTTGTAAGATTTGAACATGCTTCTTATTTGTATTCCGATATCCGTACGTTCTGCTTTATTGATTTCTTCGTGCTCGCGCTGACATCCGCTACATCAGTGTGCATTAAAGTTCGCTTTGCCTGACCAACACACCCTGATCTTCGTCTGTGCGTGGTCAGCCTCCGTACGTCACCTGCCATCCACTGACTTTATCAGTCTCGTTTTTGGCCATCGTACCTCTCGCCAACGTGAGTCGCTAAAACAGGAACAAGAACATTAAATTTATGAACATCAGTTGCTCTCGTTTGCCACGGACGAGTTGTCGATGCGGGTCGGTCAAGCCCTCGCCGGACTTATGAATGCCACACTGGTAAGCTTGATCAACACTTTTTCTGCCGCTTCCTAAAATGTTTCTGTTCAGGGGAACGCGTATGTAGCCTTCCTAAGCTCAGGCTAGTTCCAGTAGACTTACGACCTCACTGATTTGTGTGTTGCAGCGTCGAGTTGATCATTTCTGTATGTTAAGTTTCGACATGTACACCCACCTCTCGCATCCTCATCTCCTGTCAGATCATCGCTTTGACCAAATGTGAAATTGATATTGTGCAGTCATCTCGTGAGTAAAAACTAAGTTTGGTTGGTATCCCTCTCATAGTCTCTGCTAGTCGTCGGGTCCATATTGAGTAATCTGCGTAAGCCTTCAGACGTACCGCTATCCGTGCCTTTGCTCATTTCCCCGCAGTGCTGGTCCTTGGCATGTGTTTCTTTGCAGGTGGTTTGAGTTTCTCCGAGCAAGGTTTCGGGCTCGGTATGGTTGTCTTCGTCGTTGTCACTCACACTGATCGAATCCATTGAATCAAAAGTTGCGGCGCAAATGAACTCGTCCTTACTTACAATCAGTGTTATTGCCGTCCTTCTACCAGGTGCCTTCGTCATGAGTCTCTCGGGAACATCAGCTTACGATTCAACTTCTGTCAACAAACACATCCTCGAAATGAGTCATGGTGTACGTTTACCTCTGTTTTGTGTGAATGGATATTTCTGAGTGCATCATAGGTCGCAATCGTTCTGCTTTTTAGTACGGACTTATTTTCAGTTCGTTTATTGTACTGCTGACGTATAATGCCACCTTTTAGTTTATGCATCCTATCTCTTCTTCCAGCTCTTCTCGCATAAATCTCTCTACCAGGATGACAGCGAGGAGATCCTGGTATCAAAGAAATACAGCGAAAACCCATTCAAGTTTAATGGATTCCGTCGTGGAAAGCAACCAACTAGGGGCCAATATACCGAGAGAGCACTGGTCGATTCGCCTATGGCCACCCCTCAGCTACAAGCCCATTTCCGTGCGGCAGGAAATGGGACGGACCCTCCTGCTCAGTTGCCCTTTGACCCAGAGTCAGGTGATGCTAAAGCTGAAGAGGAAACTGAAGAACCACAAACGAGCGTTTCCGTTTCTGTCGCACTCCTGGTCGCCGTCACCGTGGTAAGCCTATTGTTGCAATTATGGCAATAGTAACGATGAATCGCGCAGCTCGTCTCTATCGAATCAGAGTTCCTGGTAGACTCCATCAATGGCCTGACGAACGCTGGAATTATCAGCAAGGAGTTTGTCGGAGTAATTCTCCTCCCCATTGTCGGAAATGCCGCAGAGCATGCTACCGCGGTAATGGTTTCTGTCAAAGACAAATTGACTCTTAGCCTGAGTGTTGCAGTCGGTTCCAGCATCGTGAGTTCTTATTTGCCTTCCATTTTACCAGAACATGGTGACCTTGTTTGCCAGCAAATTGCGCTCTTTGTCATTCCGTGCGTGGTCCTTCCTGACTTCCGTGCTATGCGCACTTAATTGTCCTCTTTATAGGTTTATCGTCATCTTGGGGTGGATACTCGACAAACCACTCACACTCCTCTTTGACCCATTCCAGTCCATTGTCCTGTTCCTTTCAGGCGCGTCCCCCACTCTGATTCCTTGTAATCCCTATCTCATCGGCGTACGTAGTGCTGACCGTAAATTACGTTGTCCAAGACGGCAAGTCAAACTGGCTTGAAGGGATGATCCTTATGTGTACGTCTTCTGTCGGAGTCGCCTTGAATAATGTAAACGGGGCGTGTTCATACTGACGACTTACGATCACCAGGTCTCTACCTTATCCTCTGTGTCATGTTCTGGTATTACCCAGGTATGTCGCGGATGGCTCGAATTCCTGCCAGTATGTCTAATGGTTTCCTAAAATCCATTGCCTTTCAGGTACTGAGCCCGTGTTGACATGTTAAAAACATGCTGAGTGTGAAACTGTGTTGATGAACCACTACGCAATACGCGCGCCCCACCAGAATATCTTTATCTTTACCTCTTAGAATCTCTCTTCATTCTATAATCAATAGGTCCTATCATTGCAGATAAACGCCCTTGATCATCGTTCGTTATATAACATGATGAATTTCGTCACTTGACGGTTTGATCTGATCGCAAGTTGTGACCTAAACCTATTTGCAATGTTCTCCAAAACGGTGCGATCCGCGCATGATTTGCTGCTGCATACAACTTTGGCTGAATGTTCTATCGACGGCTTGCCTCATTAGACGGATTGGTCACCAGTCTATCTTGATGTACCAAACTTGCTGACACCCAAGTGTACCAAATAGTTCCCCGTCTCTTGATCCTCTGGCCATTTTCTTCCCACGGTATGTCTTAGTCTGTCAACCCATCGAGCCACTTTTTCCGCACGTTGTTCAGACATGCAGGATATTCCATATCCTGATGTTGGCGACGCACCCAACAATGTTTCGTGCATCCTGCCATATCCTGTCTCCTCGAGCAGCTATTCGTTGGAAGATGGTGAAATCGTGGAGGGACACTTTTCTGGCCGCATCGCCAACTCGGGGCTTCCGTCGCCACAACTCAGTGACCAACCAGAGTCCCGTTTATCCGACCAGGTCAGAACTTCGATGCCCGCAGAGCCCGTCGGCAGTCCCGCTCCTACTCCTACGGTCGACCCTAGTAACACGCTCTCGCTTTCATGACTTGTTCCTCTCGGTTGCTTATTACATTCCTTTTTTTCTTTGGGTCCAGTGACGGACGAGGACCTGGATCGAGCAAAGTCCCTCGTGTTGGATCTCCTCGGGTGGGGCGTCACCCCCGAGTACTTCGTTGAATGCGGTCTCTCTCCGGGTGCCATCTACAAGATCTTCACCGACCTCCGACTCCGACTTCCGAGAAACCTAGAACTATCGTCTCCGCCTACGACGCATCCCACCGCGCGGTGATACCGGGCATCGTCCCCGCCCTTGCGACTGGTTTATTTTTACTTTATTTTACTCAGAACGGACTCGTACCTCACCCTTTGCAAGCTCATGTTTTATTCATATTCCTTTGCAGCGATGTGTTCACAACACGCGGCGTTTGTGCCTGTTTGTCCATTCGGCCAGACGCTTTTGTCCAGAACATTTGTGGAGTGCATTTATGAGTTCTCGATGTCATAGGAAGGTCCTTCGTCGCAATCTCTGTCCGGTAGGTGGATTCGGTCACAATGCTAGGATCTCCAAATTCCACCCACAGAGGGGATGAGGCCTTCGATGAGCGTGTAACCTCGCTGATCATTCGGAATGGTCCACTGCAGCCACTTTGGAATTTTGCGCGTCGAGTCGACAATGACTGTCAAGCTAGATCATTATCCGCTCGCCCTTCTAAACACTGTAGATGGAATCGTCGCAATGATTGGAGTTGTAGTTCTGTGGGGAAACCATATCGAGTCCAAAGCACCGCCCAGTCATCGTTAACTGGCGTGAATACTTCGGTAATTGAGGCTAATCATCATATGCTGTTCCTCAAAGATAGATATGTCCAAGTGCATCTACCTTTTGAAACGATTTGAAGCTTCACACTAGTTCATAAGTTTCAGGCTTCTGACCAACAGGAGTACTTGGTTCGGCAGTCTGCCACAGACAACCGTGTTCAGTTCATCATTGCCAATCAGGTCGCAGCCTCGACGTCAATGATCGATCAAAACTGTGATGGCACAGACCCGACGATTATCACCATGTTGTCCAAAAGTATGCATTGTTTCTGTTGTACATTTCTTCCCATCCAGCATCATCAAGTATCCCAGACTGGCATAACGAGCTTCTCGAGATCGATTAACTCTCCGTTACTGTTCAGTGCCGCCTCGATGATCGCCACGTCTCGGACTGCACCCCTGGGGCTACCCAATCCATCTTCCTTTCCCTCCAAGGCGGCTGCAAAGAAGCTGGCCAGTTCCAGCTCAACACCCCTGACTGGTTCGTCGATCACCTCTTCCCTCTCGATGCCCACTTTTCCATCCGCATCTTTGGTCACGGACTTGATGACGATGCGAAAAACAGGCTTTTCCTCTCCTGTAACTGGGTCCCTTGTTTCAGTATCTTTGATGGCGATGTACCCTTTGGTGCCTGTGATGATTATACCATTGCCAATGGATGAACGTGATTCTGTGGGTGCAGCGACACTCAATTCAAGGATACCATGCGAGCCGTCTGCACATTTGATGATGGCATTTATCGTGTCTTGTGGTGCGAGCCATTCCACGTTCAACGAGGCGAACCCTGAGAGATATGCCATGGGGCTAGGAAGCATAACTCGCAATGCGGCCACTGAATGCTAAGGAGCCGAGACAGGTGTGTATATGTCACCAAGCGAAAATAGCGTGAGAAAGGCGTACAACACCTCCATCGAGCTACACGCATTTAATAGGTCAGCGTCGAGTCAAATCATATGTCCCCGGGATACAACTTTGACATACCATGGACCCTCCTTGATACTGTAGAATGTCTCACCGGTCACTGGATGCC
Organism: Hemileccinum hortonii; assembly: GCA_038090055.1. NCBI lineage: Eukaryota > Fungi > Basidiomycota > Agaricomycetes > Boletales > Boletaceae > Hemileccinum > Hemileccinum hortonii. The sequence goes on along the minus strand of JBBPLZ010000036.1, from coordinate 2,596 downwards.
ATTGGAAAGCGGATTCGATTGGCTTACATCGGGAACCGTGCGCCAAGGGGTTTTATACCACTTTGACTCCCGATCTATATGGCAAACCTCTCGTAAGCTGAAAAAGGTGACCTTTCCTATCTTCCCGGCGTGAATCGCCTGCGCAACAGCGATGTGGCCTAGTTCAGCTTCCGAATTTTCGGCGACCCTCCAAACCAGTCCCTTGCATTTGTGCTCTGCCTCGTAAGTTGCGATCAGTTTTAGCCCTGAAGCGACATCAGGCGCTACGGGCTTTTCGCTGATAACGTGTTTCCCGGCCGCCAGGGCCTTGAGAACGATGTTGGGTTGCAAGGTGATGGGTAGCACGATGATGACGGTCGAAATATCGGATCTCTCCAGCAAGGCATCGAGGTTTGTTGATGAATTCGCATCGTGATAAACGTCAGGTCGCGAATGAAGAAGACGTGATGCTTCGTCTGCCAACTTGTTCGCACTCTGCTTTGATCGTGAATAGACGGCCTTGAGGCTTGGAGCGAGAGGTCCGAGGGCTTCGAGAGCCGGTAGATGCGCTGTGAACTCGACCACGATCTAGTGAATATCGTGCCCTGGGTGATTCCTTTTGGCGTACGCTGTAACGACTCACCTTCTCTGGCGAAGATGCCGCTCCCAAGGATGGCAACCCCAGTATCGTTGATTGTTCCAGACATGAAAGAAGACGTGACGTGTCTGACGTACAAAAGAAGCCTTATCCGATAATCCTGCGGTAATCAGGTAAGCATTTCGTAATCGAGCGAGGCACTGGTGATACCGCGGGGAACAGGAATTATATTTATCCATCCCTCAGGCTCACGTGTTGTTTCTACATCTAGGCGGCCTGTGGAATCAATGATCCGTGTTGCGTCTATCCATTGGCGATGCGGCGTTTCCACCGCGAATATGTACAGCGATGTAGGCTGTCTCGCAAGGTGGACACGCGAGCTGACCACATACCTTTCATCGTCGGGCATGGTGTCATTCAAGTTCCGTCACACAACTAGCACTCTACCAAGATCTATGGTGATGAACTCACAATAAACCAGAAATGTGAATCAGGGGTCATTCTCACCTGTGATTGGGTGATGCCATGCAATAATATCTCATTCGGTATGTGCCGATCCTTTTTTAGCCAACTTGAATAGGTCTATGCAAAAAGGCAGATGGGCCACTTCAACACCTTGTCCGTCCATCTTCGGCATAATACAGCTGGAATCAGATAACACGGAGCCGGCTAGCTTCCGACTTTTTGTGGAAGTGATTCATTCAAAGGTTGATGGCAACGTATTCGACAGACGGTGTTGCACTGGCAAAAGCCTGGCTAAGTAGCGAGTCTGTGTCATCCTGGTCACCGCATGGTAGTAAGAAACAGTGTCTGTCGTCGGGATTGAAAGACCAATAAAATATTGGATACAACAAACTTCGGCTGAATGATATCGATATCCGGGTTTTTGTGATTTGAGTGCCAATTGTAACAGCGAAGTTGGCAGTCAAGGTGCAATTTCAAGGTAAGTATCGCTTTCTTCCCACGGCATGTTCCTCAGTTTTCACACCGAGCGAATTCTAGCGATACCACCACTTTTTCTGAAAGCAATCACCTGTATGTTGGTGGAGGACCTCAAGATAAACCATTTCCAGACGCTGTTGGCTTATTCAACGACGTTTCGCGCATCCCGTCATATCCTGTCATTTGTAGCAACTATTCGTTGGAGGATGGTGAGATCGTGGGGAACACATTTCTGGCCAGTGGCGGCATCGCGGACTTAGGGCTTCCGTCGCTACAACTCGTGATCAACCTGTTTCTCCAGGTCGGGGCCTCGATGTCCACCAAGCCTGACCGTTGTCTCGTTCCGCTCCTACCCCTGCGGTCGACCCTAGCAGCATGATGTTGTTTTCGGGACTCGTTTGCCCGATCGCTTATTGGATTGTTTTTTCTCCTTTGATCCCAGTGACGGACAAGGACCTGGATCAAGCGGAGTTCCTCGTGTCGGATCTCCTCGGGTGCGGCGTCACCACGTCACCCCCGAGTACCCTCCTTGAATGAAATCTCTTTCGGGGCATCATCTACGATAATCTACACCCGCCTCTGGCTCCGTCTTCCCAGAAACCTAGAAACACGATCGCAACCCGCGATGCATTATACTGCACGATGATGTCGGCTGTTTCCCTTCTCTCTTTCGGCCTTTCAGCTGGTTTATCCATTTGAAGTGGACTCGTGCCTCATTCATTGCGAGTGCGTGTTTCATCTATATCCGTTTGTTGTGTTCACAACATACGGCGTTTCTATCCGTTTATTCGCCTTGAGAGACGCTTGTCTGGGGAATTGTCGACTGCATTGATCAGTACTCGGGTGTAACAGGAACGTCCTTTCTCCCTCTCGATCAGCGTCCACTCGGATTTCCAGATCTCACCCGCAAAAGGTTTAGAGGTGTAGCAGACCTGACCATTCGGGATGGCGCCCAGAAGTCTCTTTGGAATTTTGCATGTTGAGAATCGATGCCATGTACAGCTGTCAAGCTAGTTCAGCCTCTCCTGCTACCCGCTATTAGCTGCGAGCGAATTCCTGGCGGTTTGAGTCGTCGCA